>CAWUFW010009488.1:600000-780308 GCA_963921515.1 Calotriton arnoldi
TTCTTCCTTCTATTTTTTCTAACTTGTTTTTGTTGGTTTTAGGACTCTGGACACTTTACCACTGCTAATCAGTGCTAAAGCGCATATGCTCCCTAGTGTAAAAGGTCATTGTGCTTGGTTTATCCATGATTGGCATATTTGATTTACTGGTAAGTCCCTAGTAAAGTGCACTATGTGTGCCCAGGGGCTGTTAATCAAATGCTACTAGTGGGCCTGCAGCACTGGTTGTGCCACCCACATGAGTAGCCCTGCAAATATGTCCCAGGCCTGCCACTGCAGTGTCTGCTAGTGCAATTTTAAACTTCCATGTCGACCTGTCAAGTGCACCCACTTTCCAGGCCCAAACCTTCTCTTTTGGTACATGTAAGGCACCCCCTAAGGTAGCCCCGTGGGCAGGGTGCAGTGTATGTGAAAGGTAGGACATGTACTAGTGTGTTTTACATGTCCTGATAGTGAAATACTGCTAATTTTGTTTTTCACTATTGCAAGGACTATCTCTCCCATAGGTTAAAATTGGAGCTGCCTTGTAATGTCTTACAAGTGTAAGTTTCAATTGGAAACAGATAGAGATTTGGAGTTTGGGTTCCCTGAACTCAGAATTTAAAAATACATCTTTTAGTGAAGTTGATTTTTAAATTGTGTGTTTGAGAATGCCATATTTAGAGGCAATTACAGTAATAGGCATTAAGACCAATATTGAAGAGATACTGATGAACACTAAATGAAATCGTGTTCTCAGGCTTTGAGAATTAATCTGAATATATGAGTCGCAAAGAATTGATTTGTATTGATCAGATTATAAATGATACATTGGTTTATGTAATATATTTTTGTTTGTGATAAATGTTTGTAATGTATATTGTGGTAAATGTAAAAATATGTAAATGTTTGTAAATATTGGAATTGTCTTTTGATATGTGTTCGACTGGAAGGATGGAAAGTCCTATTCAAAAAAGATAAAAAGTTTTTTTCAAAAAAGAAAGGTTAAATAAATGACCTAATCACCCAAAAGAATCTGGTGTGATTGTTGCAGTAAGGAAATTGTATAAATTAATCCGTATACCAGGTTCCCCCCTCTTTGTACTTATATTTAGAAAGTGAGCATTTTCTTGTTTTACCATCCTGTGCCTCTGCCTGCCTGTGGAACTAACGTCTGGTTTAGACTGACAGCTGGGTTGTTTGTGCATTCACTCTAGACAGTCACAAAAAGAGAGCTGAGGTGTGCCCTACATATCCTGATTGCCCATCATTAGGCTGATGGGCCTTCCTGAGCTAGAGTGGTGGGAGGAGATGTCACTGACACCTGAATAGGGCTGTTCCTGGCTTCTCACAATGCTATCTCTACCCCCCTGCAGTGTGTATGGAGCCAGGACAGGGCAAGGCAGGATCTGTGCACTACAAAGACTATTCTTTGAAGTATGCCTACTTCAAAGGGCATATGTATTGGACCTGTAACCCCACATTTTTAGAACACTTCTGGACTGAGGACTCTGCCAGGGAGAAGAGCTGAAGAGCTGTCAGAAGGAGTACTGGCCCTTTGCTGTATGTTGCTTTATTGGGTTGGCCTGCAGTTGCTGCTTCTATCTATGGGAAGTGAAAGAACTGGACTTTGTTTTCTTGTATCCTGCTTTTCCAAAGGTTCTCTAAGGGCCTGTGTATGCTTGCCTCCTGTTGGAAGTCTCAGGACTATCAAAGACTTCATATCCAGCCTCCCTGAATTCCACTGCTGGAAGTTCTGACCTGCCAAGTGTTGCAAATTTCAGTTCTGGGCCCTTGGAGGTGGTTCTGCTGCTTCAAGACTTGAAAATCCATGCATCGCCTTTCCAGTGCCATTTTTCCCGGCGCAAGCTTGCCGTGCAGTTGAAAAACCAATGCATCACCGCAGTGCGGCTGAAAAATCAACGCAGCGCCTGTTCGTGGCCGAAGAACCACCACAGTCCGAGTGCAGAGCACCGTGTCTTGGAGGCCCGAGACCCCTGCTCCGACTCCGACGCAAACCATGCTGTGTAGCTGAAAGAACCGACGCATCACCGGTCCGCGGCTGAAAGAATTGACGCAGTGCCTGTTTTGCTGCTGCCGCATCAACCCCAGCATGCCCGGATTTCCACGTATCGCATCTGTGGACCAAGTTTCCAACGCATCAGCCCGCCGAAAGGAGTCACTTCAAGAAATCGATGCATCGCTTCTCCTCGCAGTAAGGAATCAATGCATCACTTCTCCTGCGTGCAGCAGAACTGACGCCTTCATTCCCCTGGGGCTCAAGAACCGACTCCTCGCTGTGTTTTCTGATGCTTTCCTCCTTTGAGGCTGTTTTTTTACTTAGATTTTGACGCATCAAAGGTACTTTGTGCTAAAATGAACTCATCCATAGAGTTCTATGGACAGAATTGCTTAAACCATTTAGAAGTGATATGTTGAGTTATGTATGTTGGATTTTTGTCATTTTGGTCTTGTTTAGTTTAGCTAAAGATTGTTTATTTTTCTGAACTGTTGTGGTGTCTATTTGTAGGGTTTTCACTGTGTTACTGTGTATGTTATGTACCAATACTTTACGCATTGCCTCTGATATAAACCTGACTGTTCGTGCCAAGCTACCAAGGAGGTGAGCAGGGGTTATCTTGGGTGAGTAACTCCCTTACCCTGACCAGAAGGAAGGGTCTCTACTTGGACAGGGTGCAAGCCACTGCTAACTAGAGACCCCCATTTCTAACAGCAATGGACTAAACATATACCATTCTGGACACATTATATTGATGATCTTTTCATCATTTGGGATGGCCTTAAGTCTGAATTACATGATTTTTTGACACACATCTCCCACAATAACCTCAACCTGTCCTTTACCCACAAAGTACATGATAAGGAAATGGACTTTCTTTATGTATCTGTCAAGATTGTGGAGGTGAGGTACACACTAGCCTTTATCGTAAAAAGCAGAGCAGGTCATAGTGTGCTGCATGCACTCAGTCACCACCCCAGAAAACTAGAATGGAGCATTCCTTTTGGAGAATACATCAGGGCCAAGCGGAATTGCAGCACTACAAAAGCTTATCAACAAGAAGAGAGGGAGATGACGAATAGGTTTAGAGCAAGAGGGTACCCCCTCAAAGTGCTTAAAGCAGCCAGCAAGAAAGCAAGTGGCTTATCCAGATATAGTCTCCTCATAAAGAAAGTAAGGGACAAGTAGGGTACCAACCAGGTCAGACTCATTACAACTTACAACAGCGAATCCACCACCATTAAGCGCCTGGCAAACATTGGCACCTTATTAACTCAGACCCTGTAATAAGGAATAAGATACCTATCCACCCCTTTAGTTACATATCGTAAACCCAAATCTATCAAGGACATTTTAGTGCACAGTTATCTGGGAACACAAGGCAAGAAGGAGGGTTAGCTGCAAGAACAGTGTGGTTTCTATAAATGTGGGAAATGCAAAGCCTGTAAAGTAAGCAGTAACTGCAGAACATACAAATTACCCACAGGCAAAACACGTCACATCAATAAATGTATCACATGTGGTAGTGATTACTGCATATATGTTTTGGAGTGCCCGTTTTGTTTCAAATATGTGGTTAGCACCATCTTCCCAGTAAAGAAGAAAATACTAGAGCACTACAGAGCAATCAAAAACCTAGATGCTAATTATCCTGTTACCAGGCATTGGTCCAAGGTACATATTCAGAATCCTGGCCTTTTAACTTTCTTTAGCATTGACAGGATTGTCAGCAACCTAGGGAGCGGCGATAGAGAGAGAAGACTCAGATTTCTAGAGTCTGAATTCATTATTATTTTTGGCAATAAGTTCCCCAGAGGACTCAATGAGGACCCCCATGTGCATATCGGCTGATGTGGGCCTTTGGGCTGTGGTTTCTGTTCTCACTACTGCTCCCAGTATCCTTTTCTAGGGGTTGTTTGTTTTTTTAGGTCTCTTGTGGTTGCTATTTTATAACTGGCAGTTGATCTCTGCAGTTTATGTACTCCCTTTGGGCCTTGTGTAGTATGTATAGTGCCCTGGGTAGTTTCCTGCTGACATTGCCAGGACATGTTGCAATTATATGCACACCACCACCATTCATCTCACCCCCTCTCCTTTTTGGTAAAGCGTCTTATAGTTTTGTTTCTTAAAGTAGACTTCAGGACTTGTTTGTGTCCCCCCAGGGTTAACATGCTTGAGTTTAGTTAAACTTTATTAGTTTCTTTCAAATGGTGATCTTGGTTTTGTTGTGGATTTTTTGCACTCATGAAACTTGGAGTTAGAGGATAGCGATAGGTTGCTCCTTCCTAGCAATCAGGTCACTGGGCTGATTCTCCCTCTTTTTGAACCACATGTACAAGCGTTACTCATTTGCAATTTGTTTTGTTTCAGGATAACTCATACATTTGGTCTGATACACAGGTTGGCAATCCACCTATACTTATTTCTGCCTTTGTGTCCCGTGTCACACAAATCAGTGGGATAAAGCGCACTTGCACATGTCATGTTTTTTAAACATTCTTCTAACATTGTTTTTTATGGCTACCTTGGTTACAGAGTGAACCTTTGTCTGTGCGGGCACAAACATCACCATTAGGAATGTATATTCTACAGCTGTGTTTATCATGCAATATGTACATTTAGGGTGCGCACAGGCACTTGTTTTGGTCTCTTTTTCCATCTTTTTTCACGATTACTATCAAAACAAAATGCAGAATGAGAAACAAATAATGTGAAAAACAAACATTTATATTGTACTGTTTTCACTGTTGAACAAAATGCAATACATGTTTTTGCTATCTGTATTTAGGAGCTGTTTTCTACCATTCCTACTGCAACTCAATGTTGACATTCTAAAATGACATAGCACTTTCACAACACGTGTGTGTTTTATGTCTTTTGTTTACTACTTGTCTAATAAGGTAGTTGTTTATTATGTTATTTGTTGAGCTGTGAGGAACACCAGCTGGTTGAAACGCGTTGCCAATAAATCAATAAATTCTTTGAAAAGCTTACATCTGTGGAGTGTGAGTTCTTGGCGTCTGTATTTGGACACTGCTCTTTTGGAGATATATATATATATATTCACTGAAAAAAACCAAAGGTTACAGGGATGTTAAAGTTAGGCTGACATTTCACTCGTACAAAACTAGAGAAATTCAGCAGTTATAGATAGCCGAGCAAACTATAACTTACACCCCGCAATGCAGTGCTTATTACCTCACATATTATGTCACTCACAAGCTGGTCAGTGACATCACTCATGACATCACTGATGGCATCTCAAATGAAATCACTGATGACATCACTCATGACATCTCAAATGACATCACTCATGACATCACTGATAGTATCATCCAGTAATTGTAACTATTTTCTAAAAGAAACTGGGTATCAAACATATATACTAAGGTAAGTGGCTGTGGGAGTGTCTGCATGGGTGACTAAGTGGGTGTGTAAATGGTGTATGGAAGAATGAATGGGCATGTGACAGACTGTATACATGAGTGAGTAGGTGTGTATGTTTTTGTATGGGTGAGTGAGCGGGTGAGACTTTGGGTGTATTAATAATGAGTGGCTATGTGAGTATTTCTATGGGTGAGTGAGTGGGTGTATAAGTGGCTGTAAGGGTGACTGAGAGGGTGAATGAGTGGCTGCATGGGTAAGTGTGTGGGTGTGTCAATAGATGTATAAGTGGCTGTAAAGGCGAATGAGATGGTGCATGAGTGGCTGTATGGGTGACTGAACAGGTATATAAGTTTATGTATGGGTGACTGAGAGGGTAAATGAGTGCATGTATGGGTGCATGAATGGGTGTGTGAGTTGCTGTATGGGTGAGTATGTGAGCATGAGTGAGGTTATATGGGAAAGTATGTACCTGTATTAGTCACTGTATAGGTGAGTGAGTACATGTGTTAGTCTATGTATGAGTAAGTGCAAGGGTATGTGAGTAACTGGATGGGTTAGTGAGTGGTTGTGTGAGTGACTGTATGGGTGAGTAAGTAAGTGTTTGCATAGCTATATGGTTGACTGATTTGGTGTGTGAGTGGCTGTATGGGTAAGTGGATGGGTATGTGATTGGCTGTATGGGTGAGTAAGTGAGTGTGAGTGAGGTTGTATGGGAATGTATGTGCGTGTCAGTCACTGTATAGGTGAGTGAGTGCATGTGTTAGTCTATGTCTGAGTAAGTCAATGGGTATGTGAGTAACTGGATGGGTGAATGAGTGGCTGTGTGGGCGCCTGTATGGGTGAGTGAGTAAGTGTGTGAGTAGCTATATGGGTGACTAATTTCGTGTGTGAGTGGCTCTATGGGAGTATGAGTGGGGTTGTAAGTGTTTGTATGTCTGTATGACTGGATGTATGAATGGCTGTGTTGGTCAGTGAGTAGGTGCATGAGTGACTGTATATGTGAATTACTGGTTGCTGTAGTTGGTGTATGGTTGAGCTGATGTGTAAGTGGTTCCATGGATCAGTGAGTTGATGTGTGAGCATTTGTATGGGTCTGTGAAAGAGTATGTGAGTGTTTGTGCGGGAGTGGGTGTATGAGATGTTGTATTATGGTGTAAGTGGGTGTGTTAGTGGTTCTGTGGATGATGTCATCAGTGATGTAATCAGTGATATCATTTGAGATGTCATTAGTGATGTCATGAGTGATGTCACTAACCATGTCATGAGTGATGTAATATGTGAGATCATAAGCAGTGCATTGCAGGGCGTAAGTTATAGTTAGCCCAGCTAGCTATAACTACTGAATTTCTCTGTTTTTGTACGAGTGAAATCTCAGCCTAACTATAACGTCCCTGTAACCTTTGGTTTTTTTCAGTGAATTTCTAAGGTTTTTAAATTCTATTTCCTAACTATAACGTCCCTATAACCTTTGGTTTTTTTCAGTTAATTTCTATTGTTTTTTAAATTCTATTTCCTAACTATAAAGTCCCTGTAACCTTTGTTTTTATCTCTGAATTTCTCTGTTTTTTTAAATTTACATTTTATTAGTATAACATTTTTGTAACCGTTAGTGTTTTTACAAAATTACTATAGTTTTATAAATTATTTTTACTAAGTATAACATCTCTCTCCTTTTTATTGAAAGTCGATTTTTATTATTTTTAAATGCTGTGGTAGATTGTTCACAGGAGGTCTGCTAGAACCATAGTCAGTGGCCAGTCCCCTGGATTAATATTAGTTTACACTGTATTGAAAAAATAATGAGTATGTAGATGCAAAATATGACAAAAAAAGGTGACAGTAATACATTTTTAGAAAAATACAATCTTAAAGTACTGTAAATAATACAAAAACAGTAAGGGGAAAGCAGTGACAATGATGCAAAAAGGTAGGACACAGTACATAAAGTTTTTTTTTAAATTATAGAGGAGTAACAATCATAGTAAAATGTAAATATTGATAGTGAATTTTGTTTGGAAAAACAATTGAACGCTATTAATATTTTATATAAATGCATTATAACTGTATTTTTTTTTGTTTAAATAATATTTGGGATACTCAGATTTCTCGCAGAACTGCAGGGTTTGTCTGGTTCTGATCAGGTACTAGCAACGAACTTGTGGATCCGATCAGCAGATTGTGTGAAATACTAAACAATTATTTTAGGTGTATAAAACTTTATAATAACATTACAGTATTAGTCTTACTATAAACATAAGCATATAATTATGTACCTACATTACTGCAATAAACCATTCCTTGGATCTGTGATAAAAGAGAGAAAATTTAAAGATAAGTTAATGTTACATGATATAGATTTACATACTAAAGTTTATGTTTCTGCAATATAAATAGTTTTGTTAATACAGAAACATTACAGGGCTGCAAATCTCTAAAGCAATTAAACATGTATCTTTTCAGAACTCATAAACAAGGTTTTGGCGCAGGGCAGTGCCGCAAGGAATCTTGCTGCACTGCCCTGCGTCAAAAGAAAAGGGCAGGAATGTGCCGTATCTATGAGATATGGCGCATTCCTCTCTTTTTCCTCAGCACTCGGGCACAATGTGCTGCCATGAGGCAACGCAAGCACCCTTGCGCCATGGTGCAAGGGTGTCTGGGTTGTAGGGGTGATTGTTTTTGTGCACAAAAACAATCATGTGAGGTGTTTTCCTCTTTCTATGTGTGCTGCAGAATGCAGCACACATAGAAAGAGGAAACAACATCGAGAAATAAGGATATTTCTCCTCTTGTGCCTCCCTATCGCCGACCCTGGGGAAACGTTAGAATCTGATGCATTCCCAGGTTTATGATTCCTCTTAAATCTGGGAATGCTTCAGGTTCCATGGGTGTTGCGTGGGAACACCCACAGCAACATCCATGGAACACCCCTTTCACGCAGTGCTCTGCGTGAAAGGGGCCCCTATTTACAAAGTGGCTTTGCATGGCCTTGTAAATATGCTGCAGCACATTGTGCCACCAGAGCTACACCTTAAACAATGTACTGTTTGAAGCATCATTGAACAGCGGGGAAAAAACAATCACATAGATTGTAGAAAAAATACAGACTTGCACAGTTTAACACTGTAAATATATCATACTATGCATGCACTCACTACAAACCATTAAAGATTCATTTCACTTGTGCCTACTCAACTGCTATAAATAAACACATCCAAAAACAAAACATAGTATGATATTAAAGTAGTCCATTTATGAAAATAGATGTAACATATATCCATATGTAAAAGTCAAGTTTGAAGACATTACCGTTACTAGGTCGAATGATGACTCATAATCCATACAGTACAAACACGGTAAACCACTTTTTAAAGAGAAACCCTTCTTAGAACTTTGGTTGCAAAAAGAAAAGGTATGAATTTGGAAGTTTAAAAGGCAGTTTAGTTTTAAATGTCAGGTTACTGTCATTGCATTCCGTCCAGCTACTTAGAAGTTTTAAGTACATAGTGTAGTGTCCTGATATTAAATGTACTCCTTCATGAAAAATGATAGCTAGTGTTGTCTATGTTCTTCCAGAAATTGAAATTTGTCCAGCTTTAAAGTTTAAAATTTCAGTTTCTATTTTTGATCCATCTACTCTACATTGTTGAAGCATCAATATAATGTATTTACCACTTCTGTGTATCTGTACCGTAGACATACAATCAGATCTACAATTTGGGCAGGTCATGTTCTGGTTTGCATTTCTTATCAGTTTGTCAAATGGTACAGTTTTCGAATCCGGTAATGTTAATAGATGAACCTTTCAGAATTTATATTAGTAGTAGATGTAAAAGATCAATCCACAGAATCATGATCCCATTTGTAACCTAGACCAAATAACTATTCCATATTCACTTCTTCTTCTTCTTCCAAAAGTCCAAGGATAACCATGATAAACTCTTGTGCATCTTGTTGAGAGTTCTAAGAAAATAGTACAGATCCACTGATTGTATCCACTACTTGTATTCCTGAAGCAGAATGTAGTACAGTCCTACTACTATGTAAACATTGCAGCAAACAATACAGTTCTGAGCAGAACTTGGTGTCTCCTTTATGCTCAATTGCATTTACTAGATGTGGTAAATGAAAGGCTACATTCAGAACTACATTAGCGTAGCAGTTGATACGATTTCTATTTTCCAACTGAAACCCTACTGTTTCGTCTTCATTTTGCTGCTTTTTCTTCTTCTTATCCTCATCTTTATCTTTCTTTTGCTTCTTTTGCAGAACGTCCATCAATTGCTTAGTAAGTTTCCTTTTAGGATATACTCTCTAGCACAACCAGTATCAGCACTAACTGTGTTTTAATCAAATTCAGCTAAAAACAAACCAGACAATGTTCTAACTCACAACAATGCAACGTATAACATACCTTCTTTGAATACACTACTCCCAATATTAATAAAAGCTGCATCTACACTTAAACCTTGTAATTTGTGGATAGTTACAGCATACGCTAGAGAGAATGGGAACTGGTGCCGCCTCACATATAAGTCTTTCACAAGCAAAAACCATACATAACATCGGCCAATCTGTTTCACGCCATCAATCTGATCAAATTTTACAGCTACATATTCAACTTCGTTCCTATTTGGAAAACCTAAAAACTCAATTACTTTACCCATTGCACCATTTACTAAGCCTTCCGCAACAGTAAAATTTCACTGCAAAATTACTCTACAATTTCTACAAACACAGAAACACTTTTGTAATCCAGGAGTCCTAGATACAGATTTTTCTAAAGAATCCAATTTTGCTTGCAGTTTCTCAGTCAGCAATATTGCTTCTCACTGGTGCTTCATTTTCTCAATAGCTGTTAGTTTGAAAATTTCCTTTTTTTCTAGTTTCAATAATTCTTCATTGAAATTGCTGCACTCTTGAAGTGTAAGGATTAAACACAGTATTAATTTTCCATCTTCAATCAAATTGAACATGAACTGTGCTGGTGTCTTGTTAGAGAAGAATAGTTTTTGATAAGTCTACTTAACTCCAACTCCAATGTCCTTCATCCAAATACCTTATCAGACGCTTGATGCATATTTTTCAACAGTTCCTTGCATTGGAAATTCAGCCATATGTTTAAGTTTCCAATAGTTCCTAATGAATTACGGGTTTTTTCATGGACAAAGGTCTTGAAAACAGGTTCTCCTTTCACAGGGGTTAGCTGCAGGAGGTCACCAAACACAATTAAATGTTTTTTTCCGAAGAGAACATCGTACTCTGTGCTTAAAATTTGCTGCATTTGTAAGTGTATGAAAGCAACCATTAAGTTTGAGACCATGCTTACCTCATCAATGATTAAAAGCTTCATTTTCTTCAAAGGTCTTGCCACCTCATGACATGCTTCACCAGATAACTTCTGGTATTTCAATTTATTGTCATGTTCCACAGGTAGAATTAGTAGTCGATGTAGAGTAGTTCCTTTAATATTGTGTGCAGCTAATCCTGTTGGTGCTGTCACTACACACAACAAATTTATTTGTGTTCTCTGTAGGTAAGCGGTCAACACTTTAATTAAAACGCTTTTCCTAGTGCCAGCTTGATCACTAATGTATAACAAAATTGGTTTAAAGAAAGAGCAACTGCATTCTTTGTGTTGTGGAGAAATCCATGTTCTACTTTCTCTTTTACTTCTATATAAATGTCTTTCTGTTCGTTGTTGAGTTGTGCAACCAACTGTTCCAGTTCTTCAGTTTCATGTCTAGCTTGTTCTTCATAGCACTCATATTCTTCAAGTAATTCAGATTCTGCATGCCAATGCATGAAAAGTTGAAGAAGTACCAAATAGAAAAACTCTCTTCTCTCTTGCGTTTGACAACTAAGGGGCCGATTCCGATCTCGGCCGGTAGTGCTCTGAATCGGATTCGGATTTACCGGATCCGATTCGGAGCCCTGTTTCCCGACCGAATCGTACGCGGGTCCGGCCGAGCGAGTACGATGCAAGCTCCCGCGAAATCGCCGACCGACTCGTACGCGGCTTCAACACGCTCCGACCGACTCGCACGGACACGACTCGCACCGCGCTATGGAGACGTTTCCCGGCCGGGTAAGTACGATGCGCGCCGCGAGCAGTCCGACCGACTCGCGCCGTCCGGCTCGAAAGAGCTGTCGGAGCCGGACTTTGGGGGTCCGCGTCGGACCCCCCTGTATGCGTAGGCGCGCGAGTCGCACACAGGGGGGAACCATGGGTCCCCCCTACCTGTGCATGTACGCCGCGATGCGCATGGACGTGTACCCGCTGTAGGGGGCGCCCTTGTTCGCCTCGCACCCATTGAGTCAATGGGAGCCCGCGTACGCGTTGTACGACCGGCTCCCATTGACTTCAATGGGAGTCCGACCGAATCGAGTCCGATAGCATGCGAATGCATCGTACTCGTCCGGTCGGACTGCTAGGGTCCGATTCGGTCGGAATTCTCTCCGGGTCCGGCTCGGTCGGAGAGATTTCCGGCCGGAATCGGAATCGGCCCCTAAGTCTCCTATGGTTGATGACATTTCATTTTGCATGTTTTACTAAACAACAATTACACCTGAGAACAGAAAATTTGCCCGTTTCTAAATTGTTTGGATTTCTGCTGTGACCGCGGGGGAGCCAAACACTACAAACCCCGGCCTGCCAAGCGGCATTTGACACCGCCAACGATTGTTCTACGCACCAGGAGGCGCATAAATTACGGCCAGGGCTCCCGCAGTGCAGGAGCCCGTTTCTAAATTGTTTGGATTGCTGCTGTGACCGCGGGGGAGCCAAACACTACAACCCCCGGCCTGCCAAGCGGCATTTGACGCCGCCAACGATTGCTCTATGCGCCAGGAGGCGCATAAATTACGGCCAGGGCTCCAGCAGCGCGGGATGCGCACGAGCGTGCCCGGGCAAAGCCTGGGCCAAGGGCGGGCCCGTCTGTGCCCGTCAGCGGCCGACAGAGGCTGGGCTAGGTCCACCCCCCTAAAAATCCATGATCCAGGACCCTCGAGGACCCTCAATACTGCAGTAAGAGTGGATATAACTATACTTCTGGTCATCCATTAAGGTTTTTAGTTCTGTTAATAATTATGGGAAAGCGTAAATTAACAGCTGTTGCCTCACGCAGCAAAAATAAAAATGCCAGACTGAGCGCTCCCATAACAAACTACCTAAATACCGCTATGGGCTTAATCAACAGTGAAATTGTCAATGTTGAGGAGCGTCTAGCAGTCACCAAAACAGCCCTAACCACCGTAACTGAAGGAACAGTATCGAGTGAAAAAATATCAGAGACTGGTACAGATATAAATCCACAACAAAAGGATACAATAGCCGAAATACATAATCCTAATATAGCGCCTTGCGTATCCACAATACCTCTTGAATTAACAATCCTAACAGAGAGCACTGACCCAATGACCGTCTTAGTGAGTAAAAGTAATCAGCCACTGAAAGGAAAAACAAAAGTCCCCTGCAAACAGCCTCAATCTCTATTCAAGAGACAGAGTAAAGGCATACGTGACCCCACAAGTACTGAATGTCAGACTAATCTGGAAATTTTACTCGTAAAACAACATGGGAAAATTGACCTAGTTGAAAGGAACTTGATGTTAGAAATAACAAAAATCAAGACTGATGTAGCCAAGATCTCAAAAATAATTACAGATTGGATATCTATAGAAAACCGTCCCACGATATCTGGTCCAAAGGCGATAACCACCAGAAAAACGTTCGAACATAATGAAATATCCACTTTTAATGACACTTTTCCCAGAAATACAACCATCGGGTGGCAGGGACAACACTACGGAACTTTTGACCAAAAAAATTAGTCATACGATGCTTAACCCTGGGTCGCACAACTCTAGCAATGTGAAAATGATTACAACAAAGAGCAAAAATTCGGATAAAACAGATTTTCTTCCCCAAATTACAAGAACCCACCAGAGATCTCTCCATTTGCTACCTGAGGCAACACCTTACACGATTGTTCTTAAAAATGTTCCGGAGCTGAGGGAGGGGGTTAAAGAGGGCTCGGGTGATCTGATAAATAAGACTGTACATTGGTTTACTAAACACTGTCACTATAACCCAAACACCTTGGCCCGAAATATCATCATGGCAGAAAGAGTATCGTGGGTGGGGAAACTGCAAAAAGATTGCCAAGGAGATTGTGTGGTTGCCTCTTTTCGAAACCCAAAAATGGTTAGATCTCTGTTTGAGGAGTTACATAGCAGAGGGATAATGCTAATGAAGCCCCAGAAAGAGGTCATTGCCCCAGCCCCCTTAGGGTTCTTTTGTAAACCAGGCATGGAACATCTAAGCCATCCAGTAAACAGATTAGCACTGGAGGGTAGGCCGATACCAATCATTTTGACAAATAGATTTTTACCCCTTAGGAGATGTAGCGATTTAGATTGACTACACAGTGACGTTGAATATAACCCTCTCTCTACTAAAACAAATCGAATACTAAAATCAACTAAAAACTTGGATTCTAAGTCCCTGATGTTGGTAACATGGAACATTGCAGGTATTAATAAGAGATTGAGTGATGAAGCTTGGTTGGATGTTCTGAGTTACTGTCAAATCATCTGCATGCAGGAAATTTGGCATACTAAACCCTTCCATATAGATGGTTTCCATAACAATTGATACGCAAGCCACCCCCTCTCGAAATGGAAGGGCAAAAGGGGGTTTAGTAGTCCTAATTTCTGTCACATGCCCATTGATGTTTAAGAAAGCTTACATTGATTCCCCTTATTTTCATCAATTTTTGTGGCTTGTATCTGTGGATAACCAGTGTTTCGTAATAATCAATTTTTATAATAATGTATTTGATAATACTAGAAACCAAGTTATACTGACCCTTGAGAAGGAACTTGATTTATTTTTAAAAAATATTAGAGGTGATTGTTTTCTGATTTGGTCTGGTGATTTTAATAGTAAGAAATGTGGAATCCTAGACGGAAAATATTGTGGATATGGGAACGAGCCTGATGAAAGTTACTCCCAATTCCCACACAATACGTATGGTGAAACTATAAATGAGGCCATGTATAAATACAACTTAGAATTATTGGATCAATTTACACCAGAGGGACAACCCCTGTTACCAACTTACGAAGGTCATGGACAGGGTTCAATTATTGATCATATATTAATCTCCGTATCTGGGCGGGATCAGATTGTGAAAATAGAGGTACTAAAAACTTGTTTTAGTGACCATCATCCCTTATTTCTAACTGTCAAATTAAATGAGGCCCCTCAGAAAGGGCCCTGTTTAGCACCTTTTATATCAACGCAGGGAGAGAATGGTATCACCATTAAGTGGTCTGGAGTGAATCCTAATGACTTCATAGATAAATTGAAGCACGATTGTAAAAATGAAATGGAGATATGTATTAAGGGGGACTCCACGACCATCAGATTATTGGGGCCTTTCACAAGATTACTTCTGCAATATCGGGGGGCCTGAAAAGCAGGAGTAAAAAGAATACCCAAAAGAAAGTTAGCTGGTTTGACCCAAAATGTACAAAGGCAAATAAATCTTTAAAAAATGCCTTAAAAATTAAGCCCAGAGATAGTGTACTTATTAGTACACAGAGGAAGATATAAAGAATCTATTATAAAAAGGAAAAGGGATATTCAAGACTATGCCTGGGAAAAACTTAACCAGGCTGCAAAAATAAGGATGCTTCCTTATTCTGGAAGACGAATAATCACCCTTACTTTAAAGACCACACTGCAGTTAAAATTGAGAGCCTGGTACAGCCGTCAGAATGGGTAAGCTATTTTAGTCAGGTTTTTAACCCAGAAGATGAACACCATGTTTTGGCAGAAAATTCCATCTTAGATGGTAACCAGACAGCCTTAGAAAGTACAGATTTTATTACCTTTGAAACCCCTAATCTAGCCTTCATAACAATAGAGGAGGTCATGCTGGCCTTGGATAGATGTGCAAATGGAAAGGCACCAGGCCCAGATGGAGTACCGATAGATATTTTTAAAACTGATACAGATCTTTGGGCCCCACTCGTACAATTTTTTTTTAACACTATAGCAGGTGGCCTAGTGCCAAGAACTTGGCAGAGAGCATTTTTGTACCAATTTTTAAAAAAGGTGATAGGAGTAATGCCAAATGCTATCGCCCTATTTCCCTCCTCGACACAACCTCTAAACTGATGGGCAGAATATTTTGGAGAGGTTGGAAATATGGGCAGATGAAAATAAAATTCTCTCTGATTCCCAGTATGGCTTTAGAAGAGAGATAGGGACAATTGAACAGCGCGTAAATTTACACCTCATAATCAGCAAATATACAATTGTTAAAAAAGGCCATCTACATCTCTATTTCGTCGATCTTACTAGTGCCTTCGACTTGGTTAACCATGCAAAGCTATGGCAAACATTGACTCACATGGGAGCACCAAATGACATCATTGTGTATCTCTCACAAATATACAGTCGATTGAGCACTAGAGTTCGTTATGGAACAGATGGAGAATGCACAACTACCTTCCGGGTAACACGGGGAATTAGGCAGGGTTGTGTACTTGCTCCACTTCTTTTCTCCTTATATATCAATGGAGTAGATGAAGCCTTACAAAAATTAAATGCTGATGTCACTAGAGCAGGCAAACGTGATATGCCCACCCTGCTCTATGCAGACGATGCAGTTCTTTTATCAAGAACTGCAAACGGGCTGCAGACACCAATTGAGAAGTTTGCTGATTATATGCAGGAGAAGGACTTGATATTGAATTTGAAAAAGACCTTCACAATGGTGTGTGGGCGGGGAAAAATAAAGACTAGGACCCACCACGTAAATAATGTTCCTATTTCAGTAATAAACTCTTTTGTTTACCTAGGTTTAACATTTACAGCAAATGGACATTGGGGAGCCCATATCGAACATTGTAAATTAAAATTTATTTGGGTAATAGAAGCAATCTTTAGATTTTCAAAGAAAATGGGTAATAAACCCATTAGGGAAATCATGTCACTGTACAAAAGCAAGTGTCTTCCAGGAACATGCTATGGTGCTGCGCTATGGGGAGCAACAAATCATTCTATCCTCCAGACCCAAGAAAATAATTTTTTACGGAGACTGTTAGCTGTTCCAAAATCTAGCCCCATATATAGTGTACATAAAGAGCTGGGTGCTCCGTATATTAAGGATTTTATTAGTCTGGCAAGTATAAATACTTGGTATGGAATATGGAGTAAGGAGGGTGCAAAATTCACCCGGGAAATTGTTGAGGACTGCCTTGTACTAGAACATGGGAAGCAGATACCATGGCTAATGTATTTTAATAATCTTTTAAATGAATGTGCTGAAAATGTTGATTTTAACAATCCTCCTCAATTACTCGAGCATAGTAAAAATGTTTTGAAAGCTGCCATTATAGAAGCTAGGAGTGGGTCAAGGGAAACCGAAGCAAACTCAAAACAGATGATTAAGGCACTTAAAGATAGGACACCAGGGATAGGGATTCAACAGTATTTAATCCAGGTTACAAATATAAAACAGATTTTATTTTACTAGATTAAGAATGGGATTAGCCCATTTTTTTATTGCGTTCCCATCCATGGGGAAGTGGAATGGAAATTTCCCAAAGTGTCCTTGTGACGGAAAGTCAGATCAGTCAACCTTGCATTTTGTTTTCTTCTGTGACTTTTACAGAGACCTAAGGAAAAGTGTTTTACGACCATTGTTTCTAAAGGAGAGACTGTATACATACAAAAATGCTTTTGAGTATATCTGATTATTTAGCAAATATTAGAGTCTGTAATGCAGTGGCAGTTTATATTGAGAAGGTGATTAGAATAAGGAAAAATAACTCACATCTCGAGGCCCTCATATATGAAGAGGACAGGATGAATCCCGATAGTCGATAATTTAGGACATTAGAAATGCCCTAGATCGTATTTTCTGCATATGACACCTTAGGTATAAAGCTTATTGGGATTGCTATTGGAACTTAAATGCATTTTACTGCATTCCCTTGTGATGAAATATGAAAATTGTTTTACCTGTTTTTTTAGGATGAAATATGAAAATTGTTTTACCAGTTTTTTAGGATGTTTTTTTTAAGGTTGTATATTTTGCACATGATACTTTGTATATAATGTTTATTGGGTCTGCAACTGGAATTTAAATGCACTTTACTGTACTCCTTTGTGATGAAATGTGAGATTGCTATTGTTTTTAGGATGCTTTTATGGTTGCTTCTTTTAACCGAATAAAGCTTGCTTTTGACTTTTGACTTTGCATTCTTCTACATTTTCTTTTGCATTGCTTCTGTATCTGTAGTACTGAAGAATTTCATGTAGGCACATGTTTTCCAAGTGTACACTTCTTCTTGGGTAGTATGTATCCAACATGTTTGTTTTGTCCATATCTGTACTTTCCGGATCAAACTCTGCTAGATTCTGAATTTCAGGAAAATACTTTAACACTCTATAAGGCCTAAACTTACCCAAACTATTCCCCTTGACTTAGAATATAAACTTGCCAAGCTCAACCTGTCAGAGCATTTATAAAAATCAATCTCCCTATGCGACAACATTTTTGAACTGAAGCTGTACAACTTTTTTGTTAGACTTTTTTCTGCACTAATCTCTTGCCACAGCTCTTTCATCTCATTCTTCTCAGATTTTGTCATGTATGAAGTGACATATCGAGCAACAGAAATAGAGTTGTCTGCAACAAATTGTATATCCATATTTGCATTCCACATTTTCAGAATGACTGCATTGTAATCATTAATGTATTTCGACGCCTCTGTTCTTCTCAGATTGTATGTGTTTTTTGGTGACTTCCGTGTTACTGTATTTTTCACTGCAGGCGAAAAGCTGCTCACTCTTCCTTGTGAAATAACAGGTTGTGGAAATCAAAAACAACATCTTGTTTAAAATTTCCCTTTAGATCTGTATTTTCTATGACAGCATTTCCCACATCTATATGTTTGAAACCGCAGAACTTGTTGTCTCAGGCCTTTGTCAGTAGTGTGTTTCGGATGTCACCTACTGTTCTATGAAAGAGAGCACATACTCGTCTCTCTGTGTTCCAATTTTTTTTTTTTTTTTTTTATCGAGCAGAGTAAAAAGGATACTGATACACACAACAGATTTCAGAATTCTACAATCAATGCCATTATTAAAAATAATATTCTTCTAGCAAACATTATTACATTAACAAGACTTTTCTTAAATAATAAAGTGCAAGTGCAGCATGCAAAAATCTCTAAATTTTCCATACTTCCTCTCTAATCCGTTGTTAATACATCAATCTAATACATTGACTTATTTTCTATCCGATACTTTTCAAAGTGCACGTGTGCTTAAATAAGTTACTAAAAAGCCAGTTAGGTGTATTCACCCTTGGAGATTTTTTTCTATCTTGTCCATATGCTTCCATACTGAGATATAACTTTTACTAGCTCCAACCCTTTTCGCATAAACCTCTTCAAACTTTCTTACTCGACTCATTTTTGTATACCATTCTAGAAATGTTGGTACTTTGGTTGTCTTCCAGTTCTGAAGGATCAGAGAGCGTGCCACCAAGGAAGTAATTGCTAAAAACATTTCCTCCCCTCTAGTTATTGGCTGGGTTTGTCTCTGTTTTAATAAACCAAGGGGCATATTAGCAAGACCCACGTTAAAATTATCGCCGTTTTAGCGGCAGGAAACTGCCGCTAAAACGGCGATAATGGGCTTGATAATATGCGTTATAGAATTCAATAGAAGCCCAGGTTAGATGTGCAGGACATCTAACCTGGGCTTCTATTGAATTCCATAACGCATATTAGCAAGCCCATTATCGCCGTTTTAGCGGCAGTTTCCTGCTGCTAAAACGGCGATAATTTTAACGTGGGTCTTGCTAATATGCCCCCAAAGAGTGCTAACTCAGCCTCAGGTTCCACCCTTCTCTGCAGGCCATGGCTAAGCTCAACACAGATTTTCTCCCAGAACTGTCTTACCATAGGGAATGTAAAACAAACATGTAACCAGCATCCCTCTTCCACCTGCTGACACCGGAAACATTTGTTCTCCACCTCAGGATACATCTTATGGAGTGCTTTGGGAGTGTAGTAAGCCATCCAGCGAGATAAAAATGCCATTCTTTTAAAATTTGCCGCTCTTAATGCCTTACTACCATATTGCGAAATGGCTTGCCACTCCCCATCTGAAAAATTGCATTGTGTTTCCTGTTCTATATTTTCGAGAAAATTGGTAACCAAAAGAGGCTCCCCTTGATTTTTTAGTAATCGATACCAATTACCTATGCCACTTAATTTAGTTCTAAACAAAGCAGCTAAAACCGGAGAGGTACCTGTATTGCCTGGAAATGCATATTTATTCAATAGTTGTCTAACCTGAAGATAGCCAAAAAAGAAAAGTTTGCTCCGATTTCCGCATCTAGCTTGAATCTCCTGCCAATTAATACATCTCCCTCCAAATAAAAAGTGGCCCAGTTCTTTAAATCCCTTAGTTTCCCAGAATCTTAAATGGCTATTCTGGATTTGAAGGCCCAAACTTCTGCATTCTGTGAGCCGCAAATATTCATACCCTGCAAAATTAGCCTTTAGAGAATAAAATGCCTGAAGTCTATTACTAAACGCCTGGAGCGTCTTGTATCTCGTTTTTTTGGGAAGTTTTGCTGTTTTGATAAAAACCAGAATCTGTGACCCGGCTTCTTGAACAACCCTGGGCGGAGTTCAAGGAGTTGCGCTACGCGAAACTCTGCGAAGTGGAAAAAAATCTCCACCGCGCTATGCGGAGCTCTGCAAGCGGCGGACTGCGATAGAAAAATGCTGTTCGCGGTGATTTTCAGTGCCGGATGCTTGTCCGCACTGTGCAATCATCGCGAACGGCACCATGCACAGCGCAAGCGAGCGCTGCTTTCCTTTCTGCCGCTCTAATAAATTTTTACTCGAGCAGCAGCTTTCTCAATGCGAACGGGCAGTTTCTCAACCAAGGCGGTCGCGAGCATATGCGACCACTCGCAATGAGAAACCCGACCCCCCCGCGTTGAGAAATTTCACCGGGAGGTTTATTTTCCACGCTAGCGCTCGCCAACTTGATGTTGACGATCGCGAACGAGGAAAAATCGCGCCGGGAGGTGGATTTTCCTCGCTCGCGCTCACCAACTTGATGTTGGTGAAGGCAAGCAAGGAAAAAAACTCTGCTCCGTTGCGCGAAGCGGAGTTTTTTGGAACTCCGCGAGCTCCGCGTAACGCGGAGTGCGGAGAACTCCGCAAACTCCGCGAGCGGAGCGGAGTTCACCGCCCAGGGTTATTCCTGAACCATCTTATCCAAAAAAAAACAATCCAAGGATCCCTTCCTGTCGATTAAGCGAACAATTATATCCAAGAATGCTGCTTCATAGTAAGTACGGATATGAGGCAGTGCAAGCCCACCCCAACTAGTGTCAAGTTAAAATATAGATAATTTTACCCTTGGCACTTTCTTGTTTCAAATAAACTGGCGAAATGTTTTTCCCAGCTCTTTAAAATATATCGTATTGATTTTAATCGGATATTAGAAAAAAAAATTTGCAATGGTAAAATCGACATCTTTATAAGTGCTATGCGACCAATCAATGTGAGGGGAAGAAGTATCCATTTATCCAATAGATCTTTGATTTTTTTCATCATGGCTTCATAATTTAATCTGTAAATATCCGCATATTGATTTGAAACGTATATCCCCAGATATCGTATCAGATCAAGAGAGAGAGCTTGTTGTTTTAAATTGTCTGGAAGGAAATTTCTAAGAGCATTTAGGACCAGGACTTCAGTTTTTTTGTGATTAATTTTGTATCCACCGATTGACTCAAACTCTGCAAATTCTCTTAAGATTGTTCCGATATTTTGTCTTTCAGGTTTAAGGTACAATATAACGTCATCTGCGAATAGTTTTAATTTTGACATTCCCGCTATTGAAGTTTTTATCTCTGTATTGTCACGAACCCTACAGCCAAGGGTTCAATAAAAAAAGTAAATAATACAGGGGATAGGGGGCACCCTTGTCGGGTTCCCCGTCTTATATCTATTGTACCTGCCAGATTAGAGTTTATTCTAACCTGCGCCTGAGCCCTTTGATATATATTCTGAAGCATGGAGATGGTCTGGGGAGGGGGGGAACCCAAAGCTTTCAAGACCACAAAAAAGAGCACCCCCGTTTACCAAATCGAACGCCTTCTCTGCGTCAACCATCATTATCAAAGCTGGTGTTAGATTAATATTAAAAAAGTCGAACGCTTGAACTAAAAAAACAGTATTAGAAGACATAGACCTGCCTGCTACGAACCATGTTTGGTCCATGTGAATCATATGCTGGGCCATTGGAGTAAATTTATTTGCCCAAATTTTCATCAGGATTTTATAATCTGCGTTTTGCAGGCTAATTGGCCTGTATGAACTAACGTCCCTGGGGTTTTTCCCTTCTTTGCAAAGCTAACTATGGAGGATTCTTTAAAAACTGCTAGAACCTCGCCTCCCGCCTTAACATGATTAAAAAGCTCAAGCAAGAATGGTACTAGCTCTTCCGAGAATGCCTTGTAAAATTCAGTCGGAAGGCCATCATTTCCGCAGGCCTTTCCTCCTGGCATTGAAACTAAGGCCTGAAGAATTTCAGCTGCAGAAATATCTGCAATCAATGCCTCTTTCTGCCCGCTAAGGATCTTAGGGAGTTTTAAATCGTGGAAATATTGCTGAATTTCTTGCTTCGATACCTTATAATCAGTTGCATATAATTCATTGTAATGATCTAAAAATATTTTAGCAATTGCGTCTTTTTCGGATACTAAGATCTGTGTCCCGGGTACCACTAATTCATTGATTACTGCCGCTTCTTGTTTTACTTTAGTTGTCCACGCTAAAAAATTTCCTATCATTTGGCTTTCCTCATAAACTCTCTGCTGGTATGATTGTGAATTATTTATTTCTTCAATATTAAAAAACTCCCTTAACTCCTGTTTTGCTTTCCTTAATTGTTCCTTAGCTAAATGTCCTCCCCCCAAAGAGCTGTTTTTTCTTAACAAGGCTATATTGACTGCTTGCTGGAGTTCAACTATTCGAGACTTTCGAATCCTTGTTTGCTCAGACATATAGGCGATCATTTGCCCACGTACTGAGGCCTTGAAGGCCCCTCAGACAGAGAAGTGCATTGCCGTACCCTTGTTAACCTGGAAAAGCTCTTTGATCCATTCTCTCATGCTATCCAACCATTGTGGGTTAGTTAAATGAAGTCTATCCATCTGCCACCTGGATCTTTCCCTCTTTCCTACCTCTAGATCAATTTAATTTTTGACCAGCAAATGGTCTGAGAAAGAATTAGCCCATATCTCTGAATTCAGACAATTCAAAAAACGGGATATTAAAAAAAAATCAATACGGGAGGCAGACTGGTATTGGCGGGAGTAGTAAGTATATTGCATAGTTTCCCTATGACCCTTGCGCCATGGATCAATTAATTGATAGTCTTGTTTTATTACGTCTATCACTCTTTTGGTCCTTGGCTTCAGTTGTTTCTTGGTTTTATTTGATGTATCCATTGCCAGGTCTTGGACAAAATTTAAATCGCCACCTAAAATTATTGGACCCACCACCCCTCTAGCTATATCATTGATCTTCATAATACCTGTGGGGTCATCTACAACTGGCGCATAGTAATTCACGAAATTCAATATATTGCCGTTTACCTTGGCTGTGACCCATATCCATCTACCATACGAATCTCTCTGAATTTGAACAATTTCCCAGTCTATCCCTTGTCCAAAGTAGATGGCAACCCCCCTTATCGCCGCCTGGGCCGATGCAAAATAAACTTTAGAAAAGACCTTAGGAATATAGATCTTTGGTGTATTCGTCTTGAGATGAGTTTCGTGAAGAAACAAAATTTGGGGTGAGAATGAAGCCAACCATCTTATTAATCCACCATATTTTTGTTTGTTGGAAATACCATTTACATTAATTGTAATTATTTGGACTTTATGACCCATCCCTACAACTGTTGCTTAAGTCTAAGGCGCTGTCAATAATACATTTCCTTCCAGTGTAGTGCCATCTATAACTCTGCTCATTTTTAACTCCACCACCCTCCCTCAGTGCCCACACCCCCGTTCGTCCCCCCCCCAGTGCCCAAACTGAGCCCCCCCCAGAGGATGGGGAATTGCCCACCATTCCCCTCTCCTCTCCTCTCGGGTTCTCCCCATTGGGTGCCATGGAATTGCACCCTACATGATCAGTCCCTCCCCCCCGACGCCCAGAACCAAATTACTATAAAATACTGATCTATATCCCGGTGGATATTTCTTGTAATAATTTCTGGGCTTCGTCGACATTAGCAAACATGTGGAATTTTCCTCTTACTAGAACTCTTAACTTAGACTGCTGTGCTATCGCAGCCTGTGCGCCCTGGGCTTTAAATAAATACAGCAGCTTAACAAACTCTTTTCGCTGACGTGCCGCTGCTGCAGACATGTCGGAGAAAATACGGCAACTGACTCCTTCATCACCAGAAAATGTCTTCTTTTGGATGGCTTTAGTGAGTATTTGATCTTTGATCTGCGAAATTCACTAAAATTGTCCGTGGTGATTTGGAGTTTGGAAATGGCTGAGATGGTACTATGTGGGCTCTTGTAATAGTAAGGTCCCCGGAAAATTCTGGGATAACATTTTTTTTATGAATGTCTCGACCCATTGGATTGATTGGCCCCCTTCACATCCTTCAGGAATACCAACTATTCGTAGGTTAGACCGCCTTGAGTGGTTCTCCAACTCCTCAAGCTTCCTCTCCAATGAAGCTTTTTCTTGACTAGCAGAGTTGACTTGCTGCTGCATCGAGTTCATCTGATCCTCGAGCTGGGAAATTCGGCCTTCTGCCTCTTGCATTCTGGCGGGGAGGGCCCAAACTGCAGCCTCGATTTTTGTTAAGCGATGATGGAGAGACGCTATCTCGCTGGCTTGTGTAATCTTCAATTCTCTTATCTCATCCAGGATAAGATTTAGCATGGTCTTTATGTCACATTGCATAGAGATCGCCTCTCCTTGCTGCTGTCCTATTATCTCAGATGGAGGTTTGCCTACCTCTGCCAATAGTTCTTCCTGTGATGCTGTCCCCCCATCTTCTCCTCCACTTTGAGGATAGGACCCTTGCTGAAACTGTAGCTGTAGCTGAGGCTGTGGCTGTGGCAGTGGCTGTGGCGGTAGCTGGGAGTCCACTAGAATACTGGTTTCCTTTTGGGGGGACGTAGCTGCTGACAGATCCCCCTGTAGTGAGCTGCCTTGTATATCATGAAAAGAAGGATGCAAGACCGATGATGATGTTGCTGGTATAGAAGCTGTTTTAGCTTTGAAGAACAATGGATAATCTTTTGGTAATCCACAGGGCATGCCATTGATGTTATCTTTCACGTTAGCCTCTATATGAGCAGGAGGATCTTTTTCTCCCCCCAGGACTGTCACCTTTATCAATTCCCTTACATCGGCCTCACAAACTCCATCACCTTAAACAAAGGAGCCTGATACATTATTTTGTGAGGGGGGAGCTCTTCCCCAAGCCTTTTTCCATCGCCCAGCTGCCCTTGTGATGCATTCTTAATAGCTTTGTCACCGGTTGCAGTCTCCCTTCTAGACTCCAAAGCATCTTCCCTGGAGCTCAGAGGGCTTGGGAGTGCAGAGCCACATCTTAATTTTAAACTGCGCTCGGATCTTGCTGCTGCCGCCGCCTTCAACTGAGCTGTGCGCACTTTAACTTTGCTAGTGCGCACAGTTTCCATATTTGCAAGTGTATTTGGGGCTTTTAGATGCTTTCCTATTGCGTAAGTTCCTTTAAGCCTTTTCCTCCCCCTCCTTACGCTTCTAATGTTGGTAACCTGGGGGTGCCGCTGCCTTTCCGGTACAATATCGTACTCAAGAAGTCCCTAATGAGGTGCCTCCATTTAGTAAAAAAAAAAAAAAAAAGATAAACTGCCCAAGAGGCAAAGGTCAAAAATTAAACTAGCAACCGCCTTTAACAGCCTTAAACAGCTCACTCGTGCTAAGCTCCAGCACTTACCAATGTGAAAAATGGCCCCACAGCGGCTGGAGCCCTCCAAGTCCAATGTCAATGTCAGCCTCTGGTGTAACCGCCTGAAGACCAGCTGAGTCTGGAGCGAAGGGCCGAATAGCAGCCAGTCACCATGGGCTTTTTTTTCCCCTCCGACCTGCACAGTGCTCCTTACGCTCTCTCCCTCAATGTCAGAGAGCCGGGAGGATAAAATGTGCAAAATCGCCGCCGCCGCTGTGATTGTAGCCTCGGGCGTATTTCTCGGCGCTTTTTCTGCACTCTCCGCGTCCAAAAACCGCCAGCCGCTGTATCCGCGAGTGGACGAAGGGGGGGGGGAGGAGGAAGGTGATCACGTTAGCGGCAGCAGAGCATGTGGGATGTGCCCGCCGCCATCTCCCGACCTGAGTTCCAAATTTTGGAGCATCTTTTATCTATAACATCATGTAAATTTGAGGAGCGCCTCTTGCTTGGTACTCTTTACGCCAAAAAAAATCAGTCACTTCACAAGGAAGAGGATTACTTTTGTTGCAGATGAAAGACAGCATGGTTTGGAATCTGTGGTTAAAATATCTGCAAACATTATCAGGATCTAAAGAGCAAAGTTCTCCTGGTGTCTTCACATTAATGTCCTCAATATTTGAATTTGCCTCTCTCAAAAATTCAAGTAGATCATCCCATGCGTATTCAGCACAACTAAGTGTAACAAATCAAGTAAGTGCTCCTAGGTTTCTCAACATGCATTTGAGTTTTCCATGATGACGATCCCAATACTCATTTGTTCCCCGTTGGCATGCCATCAAATTCATTAAGTTATATTCCAAGTTTTCATCTTTTTCTTGAACTTTATCAACAAATTCCCTTGCAGACACATTTTGAAGATTTGCTCATGTCTTCAATAGCCCAAAAGAGAGCACAGAACTGCCATAGAGAGGCCCTTCTGGAAAAGGTAGAAAGACCTGAAAACAAAAACGCTATTTGCGTGACAACATTTAACACGGCCTCTTCACAAATGAAACGCATCATACTCAAGAACCGGCGTATACTCAATTCGAACGGCTTGAACCTGGACAAACCAATGTTCTCCTTCAGGAGAAGCCCTAACAGGGACCACCTAGTCCACACGAGACTTCGCCCAGTAACACAGAAAGAACAACAAGGCTTGTGGGAAATCCCCCCGGTGATAGGGCACACCAGGTGTGGCTCCTGTGATGTATGTAGACTTACTGCAAACACGAAGAGTGTAGACGTGGGTCTTAACTACCCATGGGAAAAACGCAGGCATACAAATTGTAATTCGACAAACGTAATATACATGATCAGGTGTCCATGTAACTTATGTTGGGATGACATCAGGCAAAGTGAAAGAGAGGATAATGGAACATAGAAGCAATATCAGATGTGAAAAGACAATGACACGTTTCAAAACACATTATGCACAAATGAGACCCACTGTGGATGATCTGTACTGGACAGTACTAGATAAACCCTATATCGCACCCAACACAAGGGACCCCAACAGGGTCGTTTCTGCGAGAACAAAAATGGGTTTACAGATTGCGCAGCCATGAGCGTGGTCTTAATGATGAGATCCCATGGGCCACTTTGGGCAGGCCATGAATGTAATACAGCTTATTAAAACACTCACCGATAAGACCTCAGTAAATATATGCAACTGGCCACTCTCACATATGATATACTCTCACCTCAGGAGTAGCGTGACTCCTCGAGGGTACTATTCATAACATCAATATTTAGTCCCCTCATGTTAACACATAGGGTACTGACATAAATGGATTACACAGTGCCTGGGACTTAGATTTGTTATGTATAGCGGGCAGCGACTTGTACAACGTATTATTAACCAATGCGGTAAACGACACCACTTTGTAATCCTATAATGTATGGTATGCCCGAGAATTAGACCAATGCAGAAGAGTTTTTACATTTGATCACCACACTCCTACATGAATAAATTAATAAAAGGGAGGAGATTGCAACATGCCCCTTTGTGAGTTATTATAGACCCTCACGGGGGATCGCGTCAAAAAAACACACAAGGGCGGGCTGCTTGACACTCGCGGTGTAATTGCACGTCCGGTATGGAGCGGCTTGTTGGGGTCAGCGCTCCAGTAGCTGTAACGCACGTAGACACCTAGGCGTAATGACGTCACAGGGGAACGCCCCCGTCTCACGTGACGGAAAGCAGAGAAACAAAAGCAGCACCATTAGGGCTGTGACCCGTTACCTACGCGGCACCAGGAGGGACAACTGTGCGGAGGCGCACCACCCTTGACGAAGTAAGCAGGGGTCTTTGCATAGTGAACACGGGGTCATACCAGGAACGACTGGAGCGTATGTGTGAGGTCATTGCAAATTTGCAAAGCGAAACAGTAACTGTTAATGACTGGCGATTTGCAGGAGAGGGGCAGATCAATACCGCCAGTAGATTTTTTTCCTATAATGAGCAAACCAGGAAACATTATGCGTAACATGGCTGTGTGGGAGACGAACAACAGGTCGATATGTCTTCCTCTAATCCTGTGCATATAATCACATTCTCCCACCTAGTGTGTGACTACAGGGGGTCGCTCTCTTGCCTCATGCCAGTTCCGGCTGCACTCTAAGTGAAACTCGGTAAGATATAACCGGGGACTTGGAATAAGCACCCGAGCGCTTCCACGCGAGGGTCGTTGCATGTCATCATTCAGACATGATTTTTCTACATAGTATTGATAGGTGTGTTCACATTTTTTCTAAATAGACACTAATGTTTGTATACTTAAGCATTCGTGAATTCACAAACAGCATGGGGCATTGGCCCCTTCACTAGCGGTGATAAAATAACAGTTATGAAGGCCGCTACGCACCAAATGGGTTGTAATATGAGACAAAGGTAGCTAATATAGTAAAATTTATTCTTTATCACTTTTTTATCACATTTATGTACGTTGGAGATGCTATACAAGAACTTTCTTCACTTGTTTCTTTATTCTCTTTACTTACAGATCCTATCAGGAGTATGATTACGGAACCCACTGCACTTTAAATTAACAGGTGGAGTAATTAGATATACAAATTGTATATCATATAGAAAGGGATTGATTACTGGGATCCTACAGTCCTGACGCAAGCTGGGAGAGAAACGCAATCCAGCTCAAACATGTTGACCTTTATGCAGAACGGAGGGGTGTTGGGTGCTTAATTACACTCACCTCACCACCATCCTTTGGTAGGGAGATACCATTTTAACCCTAACAGGGTAGTCCAGGAATAAAATTAGTATGAGGATATCCCTTAGTTAGTTTTAGACTTTATATCTGCACCAATTACTTTCTGGATCCTTTTCCTTTTCTCTGTGTTTGTATTGTCTATCCCACCCTATTGCTCCACCTCTAGCATTGGTCTGCGCAGAGGTGTCGCAGCAGCCCTATGATGAAGCATGCCACAATTTATTGTGGGTGAGGGCAGTTTTTACAAAGCATTGTACTTTGCTATACTTTGAACTCTATCTAAAATTTGCGACCCTATAGTCCTTACTTCTTTTTGTGTGATGAGATTCAATATATGATTCACAGCATACGAAAGTCCAAACAAGTCACTCTCAAACAGAAGATAAAATATGTATGGAATGCACTGACAAACTCTTGGATCCTCTGAGTATAATTGTGCTGAGCGGTATTCAGCTGCAGGTATCTGTACAGGGCGGTCATCATAGCGTCCACCTACTGCAGTGGGAAAGACTTGCGGGAAACAACCATATGAGTGTGTGAATGGTTATGACTATCTATATGGCTAAGTGAGAGGAGGTGACAGTCTATGTATGGGCATCTGAGAGAGTGTGAGAGTCTGTATGGGTTTATTAATGGATATAAGGGTGTCTACATAGATATGTGAGAAGATGTGAGTCTTTGTATGGATATGTGAGAGGGTGTGAGAGTCTCTGTATGGGTATGTGAATGGGTGTCACACTGTCTGTATGAGAATGTGCATGGGCATAATGGAAATATGAATGGGTATGTGACAGGGTGTGAGAGACTCTCTATGGGTATGTACATGCATATAAGACTGTCTGTGTGGGTATGTCAGAGGATGTGAGAGTATCTGTACAGGTATGCAAATGGTTGTAAAACTGTGTGTATTTTTTGCTTAGTATCTTTCTGGAAATTGTATAATCTACTTTATAGTGGTTGTCCCTACATTACACTGTCTGCTTACAATCTCTCAGTACTTATTTGTCTGCCATACCTGTATTACAGCCCCATTACTTTGTGCCTCTGTCTATAAGTGTGTTACTGTATATATAATTGTGTACTTTAATTTCTCATGATATCTTTTACTATCTCTACATATCCTGCTATAAACTTCAATTTCTCTCTGGGTACCTCAGCTTACATTTTACTTTTTAGGTAGTCATGTAACTGCATACATCAATATCTCTCTGAGTGACTTACTGCACACATCAGCTTCCTTCTGACTATATAAATGTATGCATCACTGTACAATTTGCTCTGTTACTATATGCATAGCTATATTATTATGGGTTCCTTGACTGCGTTTTTTTTTAGATTTTAAGAATCTCCATTCCTTGGAAGAGTACACAGATGATATTGAGCCTCCTGTGGCCAGAACACTGTATATTAAATTTTGGTTTGGGACCCTGTCGCTCCAGCCCTTTATGGCGAGATGGCAGAGCTCCCTTAACGAGCTGGAGATGAGCTGCTCTTTTTGCCCGGGATCAAGGAAACCATTGAGCATGTTATGTTTTTTTGTCCCCAGTATTTCTAGAATAGGAGTGCTTGGTTGTTCTTCTATGTCCCTACTTGGGGATTAGGGACCATCAAACTGCCTTAAGAATGTTATGATCTAGTGTAACCCGCCCAATGGTTTTTGCAGTTTCTCAGTTTTTATTATACATGTGGAGGTGTAGAATGAAATACGTTATCTTTCCACATACCGTATAGCCAGGTGGTGTGCAATTGCCTGACATTGGATGATTGATTGTTCTATTCCAATAGGGACTGAGGTTTTTACTCCTGTGTATGTTTTATTGATTTCTTATACTAATTTATTAGGTTTGTTGGGGCCCACTTGTTGCTTATGTAACTCTATTATATTATCCTGGTGAATCTTTGTTGTTTTACAATCAATAAGATATCTGGTGAGTGTTTTGATCTATTGTTCTGTTTTAGCATGATGATTGCTGTTCACTTGCTGCTATTACTACTTCACACATGTTGTGTTGGTTTAATGTTTTAATTTGTATTTTATGGTCTTTGGCCGAAATAAAGTTGATTAAAGTAAAAGCTATATCATTATGTGTGAAAAGTAAATATATTTAACTGTACCTTGCTGTCAATACACTTTACTTTATTTTCATCTTCTATTCACTTTCAATGTTTCATTTTACTTTTCTCAGACATCCTGCTCACTTCCATCTACCATTCTCACACTCAGTCCTTCTGCATAAACTCTTTTTTTATGGCACAGCTTAATTCACATACCTGTTAAATGTGATTGTTGATGAATATTTTTTCTTTCTCAGTAGCAGGTTCTCAAACTTGTCTCCAGAAAGCACACAAAAACTGAGCAGAAGAATGGTAGACCACTCTCATACAAGGCAACTATTAATGACACCCTATTCAACTTTGCTCTCAGGGTACAGAGGCTGCAAACAAATAGAAACACTGCTTTTATTTCATTTAATTTCCGTACTAAACATACAGCTCTTCTGAATGGTCACATTTCTTAACCCTTTGTTTGAATCCTCTAAAGAGAGCCCAATTCGGTAGTGATTTTGGGCGAGATCCACGGATTCACAAATGAATCCGGGGGTCTCAGAGTGGCCCCCATGTAACCTCGCAGAGGATCTGTTGATCCGCGCAGGAAACTGAAATCTTTTTTAAAAACGAATCCTAAACACTACCACTTACACACCACTTCCTACAAATCCCTAAATGTAGACCCATATATTTTTTATTCTCTACTTCTTTCATGACCAATGTCTCCTCACATTGATATTCTAGGCTTTTTTTCGTTCCCTTCCCCCATACTCCTGTAGCTCTGTTTCCATGGTGACCAACAATGTAACATTCTCTGCTAGCAGTAGGGCAGACGTTCACAACTGTCTCTACAGCAGCATGCTAACTACCAAGTCAAATTTTTGCAGGTATGGTTGAGTGTATACAATTACAAAAATACTCCTCATATCCAATCACACATTTTTAATGAAAGCAAGGAGGTGCACCAAGAAAGTAGATTCTGTCCATATTGATTTCTTCAAGAAAGTTCTTTATTCAAAAGTTCATTCAAAGAACAACCAGCCAATGTGTTTCGTTCACAGGATAAAATCGTGGAACTTCATCAGGGCTCAATATTGTAGAGTTCTAGTGCGCCGTAAGGATACATCTTTAATCTGATAGTCACCTTATGATAGAGGTAAGATTCAGGTTTTACTGCTAGACACCTTGCTAAGCGGCTGGATTATCGTTCCGTTATTCCGTGTAAACTACACGATTTTATCCTGGGAACGAAACACGTTGGCTGGTTGTTCTTTGAATGAACTTTTGAATAAAGAACTTTCTTGAAGAAATCAATATGGACTGGATCTACTTTCTTGGTGCACCTCCTTGCTTTCATAAAAAATCGTAATCTGTGTTCAGGGGCACTCAAGGGCGACAAGTGCTGGAGGATATGTGCACAATTCTCTAAGACTAATTTGCAGCAATAAAGTGAGGTGCTATTCAACTAGTCCATCGCTCTGTTCTGTTATGGTTCCCAATCGCACATTTGCTTACTTTAAATTTATTAGACAACCTAGTTTTCATCAGAACATTACTTATACCATCCAATTGAATGTAATGTGTTAAACTTGACTTCCTAGGATCATTTTTTAACTTACTTCATTTTGAAGACTGCCTCATTCAGCTGCAGACTTCTCTGGCGTGCTACTGCTCCATCCTTCAAAATTATTAGAGTGTGGATTGTGGGTCATAGCTTTGTGTTCTGGGCTAGAGAGTATGCTAGAAACAGAGGGATTGACAAAGACCTAGGTTTGCCTAATGTGGATATTAGTTGATTTGGACAGAGAGGGTTAAAGTGGCATCAATTGCTTCCATTGGTTGAAAGTATTATGGAGAACCATCATTCAGACTTCATGATTGTGCACTGTGGTGGCAATGACCTGGGCATGACTGGAAATCCTGCCCAGGGTAGGACTGGAAATCCTAATGAGGAATACATGTGAACAATTAATGCAACTTTTCCCTCACACTGTGGGAAAGAGAAGGTGTAGGTGGGGTAGCTTTAATTAGGAGCAAGGGCCCTCACACACCCCGAGGGGTGTCATGCTTCATCATTGGGGAGCTCCTTGTTGGGCTGGCGCTGCAATGCTCAATGGGCCCTGCGAGGGGGCTCTTTGCGAGAGATCTTCTCTTGTTGCCCTAGTGAAGCTGAAAAGTGGTAGCGGGGCATGTGTGTAGTGAGTAGAGATGGGGAATAGTGTGTGTAAATTAAAAATAGCTATCAGAATCCCACAGAGTATTTTATTGATTGGGTTCCAATGCTATGAGTTAAAAACGAACGACTAAAGGGTCGTAGCTTAAGGGGGAAAATGATACCCACTTGAGCTTAAGACAGTGTGTTTGGTGTGGAAGTGGTCAACATGTTTCATGCCATATGTAGTCCAAAGGATCTTTGGCAATCCATCAGGATGGGGAGATCCTCGCCTACTCTAGTGGGGATGGTGTGAGAATGTATCATAAAGGTCCCGTCCCCTACAATAAGGACTCTTGTGATAGTCCTGTGAGAAAGTGAAAGAAATAATAAATGAATCAAAAAAAGTGGATGTATACCTTCTGGAAAACACCTAGAGGAAAAAGGAACAAGTAAAGGACAAAAAAGATTAAAACCAAGAGGGGTTACAAATTGGTCGGGAAAGACGGTGCCCAAGTGTTCGAGCACCGTGGCAGGACATTTCATAAGAAACAACAACAACACTGGGGCACGTTCAGTGGTTGGAGTGGATCTCCACAATGTGCCGTTCCAATCATTCACATATCATGCGCGTTGTCGGTACCTAAACTGTATTACAGTGGGGGCGCATGCATGTGACTAGGGGGATGGTCCTGCGGAGGCTGGTGGGGGTGTCCCTCCGCAGGAGTGTCCCAAAGCATGTGTCCCTTTCAGGCTGGCTATGAGTTAAAGAAATGTAACACCACAAGGACTCACCTAGAAGGGGGGGGTAAATTGGCCCCAGTGGCGACGCCCAACGCTCTCGCACTTTCGCGAGAGAGGAACCTGAAAAATAGTTAATAGAAAGGTTGTGTGGGGATTAGCACACAAGCAATGTGCTCGTGAATGGTGGTGAGTCTGGTACACCAAGTGTAGTGGCGGAGAGCCGTCACGTGGGGAGGTATCCAAGGTGGAGGCAATAGAACGGGCGGGGGGGCTCGTGCCGGGGGCTAAAGAGAGATATGGTAGAGCTGACGGTTGCTGGGGAGTGTTCACACAGGGAGTCAAGTGGTGACTCAAACATGTGGCGTAATGCCGCAGTTTGCCAAGGCTGTGATGGGTATGCAGACGGGGCCCAACTATGACTGGTGGATGTCTGAGACCGTTAGGGAGTGGCCAACGCACAGTAGTGTAATAGGGGGGTTTTGAGGTCAGGGGTTGCCCGTAGTAGAGCGCTAGCACTGGACATCACGTAGGTGAAGGGTTGTCCGTTGCTGGAGTGCGTGCTGCCGGTGACTGGCAGTGGTATGATAGAGATGGATGGGTAGCCGGTGGTAGGGTACCTGCACCGGAGGTCACGGAGATAGACAGTTGTCTGTTGCTGTAGCGGAGGCCGCCGGTGACTGGCGGTAGTTAGGTATACGATGGTGGCAGTCACCGTGGGGCAATGTACAAGGGGGAAAGGACAAGGGGGGGCTGAGGCATGTGCTGCTGGCTGTTAGTTGGAGGCTCACACCGGTGGTGATGGTGGGGAGTGCGGGGGACAGGATCGACAAAAAGTCTAAACTGAGGGAAGTAGGGCCACCTGGGGATGGCGGTACGTAGCGGTAGTAAGGGTGAGACTAGGGCAGGCGGGTACTGTCTACTCGTAGAGTCCTGTGGAGTACAGGACCTGACCGCGTCTATTTGACACCGAGGGTGCCGGCTGGTGAATGGGTGCTGGTAGTGACTGCATGGCAGTAGGCCAGGGCAGCTAGTTAGTGCCACTGCCGTGCATGCGGTGGGCGGAAGGGAGCTGATGTGGGGGGAAAAAAAGGAGGGTGTTTTGGGCAAGCGATCTCGGCCGGTGACTGGCGGCTTGCAACTGGGTTAGAGCAGGGAAGAGCTGCCCATTGCGAGAGCATGGTGGGGAGGGTCGGTTACGGGCTCAGTTGAGGGAAATGGGCCACCAGTGAATGACGGTGCGCAGCGGTAATCCTAATGAAGCTGGGGAGCACGGGTACTTACTCAAAGTAAAGTACTGTTGTGCACGGAACCTGCCGCGGTGCGCAGCGGTAATCCTAATGAAGCTGGGGTGCACTTACTCAGAGTAAAGTCCTGTTGGGCTCGGGAACTACCGCGTCTGATCATCACCGGAAATGCCGGCTGACAAGCGGGTGCTGGTTTTATCCACATGATAGTGGGCGGGAGCAGGAAGGCTGTAACGCTCCCCTGCACTCTTTAGCTGAGAGCGGGGGCCTTATTGGGGTCAGTTATAGCGGAAAAGAAAGGGGGAGCGCCATCTTGTAATGGAGTACCTATGGAGAGTAGAAATATTGGTAATGTAGGAGCCCAGCTGTAGTAGCTGCAAAGGACACTTGTGGGTAGGTAGGTACGAGTAGAGCTCTCGGAAGAGAGAGGTGCAGGGACCCACATAGTGAACGGGGAGGAAGATGATTAATAAAGATAATAGTCTTAGGAATGCCAGGACAGCTGTCCTGTGACGAAAATATGAGGTGCTCCAGGGAGCGCGTGCGTGAGGGATACCGAGTATGTGCGGTAGTTTCTGATGCACCTGTATGGTGGAAAAAGGGGGGCAGAGCTCTTATACAGGTTGGCTTCATTATGAGGGCACAGAGTACCCAAGAGTTGGTAGCTCATAGAGGTGGAAGGGACAGATGCAAAGCCCTAAGTGTGGCACAGATCACATGTGGCACAGTTCACGTAGGTAGTGGTGTGTGGTCGGGTTCGGTTAAGGAGTGGGGTGGTAGTATTAACGTGCCACCTCCCCCCAGGGGGTGTCATCATTGAGTCCTGTCCGATGTGTGGCAAAACGGTATACCCATCGTTGCTCTTTGGTGAATAGGGCTTCTCGTGTTATGTTGCTATGGGCCTCAAGTCACACACTATTCCCCATCTGTACTCACTACACACACGCCCCGCTATCTCTTTTCAGCTTCACTACGGCAACAAGAGAAGATCTCTGGCAAAGAGCCCCCTCGCGGGGCCCGTTGGGCATTGCAGCACCAGCCAAATGAGGAGCTGCCCTATGATGAAGCATGACACCCCTCAGGTGTGTGAGGGCCCTTACACCTAATTGGAGCTACCCCACCTACACCTTCTCTTTCCCCTGCATACACCAGGTACCGCAGAACTCACCCTAAGCCCTCCCCGTTCCTCCCCCACCCCTTTTTTCCTTCTCCCCCCAAGGAACTGCATACTCCTAATCTTGCTATATAAATGGGTGTAACAGAGTATGTGTGGGTTTGTGAATGGGTGTGAGAGTGTCGCTATGGGTATGTGAGTGGGTGTGACAGTATCTCTATGAGTATGTGAATGGGTGTGACAGAGTCTGTATGAGGTTTTGAATGGGTGTGACCGTGCCTGTATGGGTTTCTCAATGGGCGTAACATTGAATGTATGGGTTTGTGAATGGGTGTCACAGAGTCTCTATGGGTATGTGAATGGGTGTGACAGTCTCTGTATGGCTATGTGAATGGGTGTGACAGTGTCTGTATGGGTGTAGGAGTGTAAGAGTGGATGTGAGAGTCTCTGTATGGGTAAGTAAGTGGGTGTGGTGGGTGTGGCAGTATATGCATGGGTATGTGAATAGCTGAAAGAGGAAGATAGAGTATATAAATATATATATATAGCAGACGCCGTTCTTCGTGGATTCCCTTCTCTGGGAAAGGACGGAACACGAACCCAAATTGGTGCATGAAATCTTTATTGTGCTCTCAACACCACAACCGCCCTGACGCGTTTCGGCCTGACACGGCCTTGATCACATGACGCGTTACGAAAGCCCTGAGTCTACATTTAAAGTGCAAAGTGCCAATCACGTGATAACAAAATACATAGACATGGAAAAAAGACACATTTGTTAATATCATTCGGTCAATTTGTCGTGCAATAAATGCCTTTCAGTATGTGCAAAAACTGCCATAAATACTTACATTATAAATAGCACATTATATTTTTGTAAAAATATATATGTATATAAATTAGCACAGAGTATTGGGTTAAATCCCAATTGTTGATAAATGCCAAAAATACCTAAAAACTTTTCCATATAAAATACATAAAAAAGTCATGTGTGCATATGTAAAAATACATCTATTAAAATTCATAGTGCTTAAAAACATATTGATATGAAATTCATATGTTAAAAAGAACAGAATGACAGTAATTGCAACTGTGAAAGCCATAATGTTTAACAACTTATTGATGTAAAATTCATATATGTTGTTCAAAAAAGCGAACAAGGAAAAAAGCTGATAATTTGATCTCTGTATAGTACATCTATGTATCGCTAAATTCCAGTTTTAACTTATTTGTGGCAATCACACAAATTTGACCCAAGTGTCTTAATACTACATGTAAATCACTTAAGATATAACCCCTAATCCATGTCATAATGCAGTACTAATTAACGTGTTAAAAAGAAGTGCTACCTAGGAACAGGTCCCTGTTCCTATGAGTCAATGACAATAATTTCACAAAAACTAGAAATCAGAGTTTAAAAAGATTATTATTACCTAAAACTCTATATTCAAAAATTAAAAAAATATATTTTTTATATTATGTTGTTAAAAACAAGCTAAAATACTTGTAAGCAGCAAGCTGAATAAAATTAATATTTGTCTCTACAAGTGTATGAAAAAAGAGAATTATTCATCCAGGAAAAATTAATGATTAATACATGACCTGAATTGCATCATTAGCCAAATAAGAATATTAGAATTAACCTTATGTAAATCTCATAGCCATGTATGCAAATCCTCACTTGAATTGTGCCCGTTCGGGGTCTTAGTGTCTAATTCGACAATATATTGTGTTTCCAGACGTCGTAATTTTACCTCTCTATTGCCGCCCCGTCTAGATGCTGGAATAGAATCAATCAAATAATATGTCAGGTGTTTGAGGTCACTGTCATGTATATCTTTAAAATGGCGAGCTACTGGATATGTTGGGTCGTTGTTGGTAATTGCTCTCATGTGTTGCAGTATGCGTTTGTGGGCCTGTAACTTGGTACTGCCGACATACTGCAACCCACAAGAGCAACCCAGCACATAAACAACAAACTCTGTGCGACAAGTGAGGAATTTGGTGATCTTAAAAATTTCCTCAGAAAATGGCGTTTTATATGTAGTTTTATTCACTGCATATTTGCATGCCCGACAATTGTTACATTTGACAAATCCTTTGCGGGCAGTAAGCCAGTTTGTTGATGTTAATAACTCTGGACTACTTTTAACTAATGAATCCCGCATGGATTTGGATTTTCTAAATGTTATGCAGGGATGTTTAGGCAGTAGTTTGCCCAATACTGGGTCACTTTTGACAATTGGCCAATTTCTGTTAACAATCTTGCGCAAAGAGTTATGTTGACGACTATAGGTAAGGATAAGCCTAGTCTCAGCCTTAGTAGTGTCAATTATTTTGGGTTTCCTCGAGTAGCTTTCTAACAGGTTATTTCTGTCCAAACCATTGGCTTTTTTTATAGCTATATCAATTGTCTTTACATTGTAACCACGTTCCAGAAATCTTATTTTACTCAAATACTGGGCCTCAGCAAGGTCACTTGGATTGCTACATGCGCGACGTATCCTCAGCATCTCTCCATAAGGAATACTTTGGATAAGATGCTGAGGATGGTGACTAGTTGCATGCAGCAAGCTGTTGCCAGCAGTTGGTTTGCGGTACAATTTCGTCTCAATTTTTTGATTTTTAATGTACACCTCAACATCCAAGAAGTATACATTAGTATTGCTAATATTAGCAGTGAAGTGAAGGTTGATATTATTCTGGTTGATCTTATTTACAAATTCCTGGGCTGACTGCTCTGTACCATGCCACACTACAAATAAATCGTCGATGTAACGTAGCCATAATTTCACATGGCAATCTACAGTTTCCTTATGTTGTCTATTCAAAATCATTTCCTCCCACCAACCCATTAGAAGGCAGGAGTAGCTGGGGGAAAAACAAGCCCCCATAGCTACTCCTCGTATCTGTTGGAAGACATGATTTGAAAACAAAAAATAGTTGTTATTGAGACAATATGTCAGCATTGTAATCAACATTTTGTTGTGGTGACACAGCTGTAGTGATCTCGAACTGAGATAATGTTCTATGGCTCGGATTCCATCCTTGTGGTGAATGCATGTGTACAATGATGTTACATCTAAACATATTAGGAGATAACTTGAGTCCCAAGCAAATGTATTCAATATTCTTAAAAAATCTCCTGAATCCTGTACAAAAGAAGTCAATTTTTTAACATACTCTTGCAAGAAAAAGTCTATATATTTGGAAGTATTTTCTAAAAGACCTCCTCTTGCAGAAATTATAGGTCTACCGGGTGGCGTTGACATATTTTTGTGCAGTTTGGGGATCAAGTAGATGACAGGCATTATCGGATACTCATTTTTCAAAAATTTTAGTTCCTGCATGCTTAACAATCCCGCACTGCGCCATACATTGAGTTTAGAATAAAAATCTTTCCAAGACAATCTAACTGTCTGCATATCACATCTCTTATAGCAGTTAATGTCGTCCAGTTGTGATAATGCTTCATTCATATAATCTTGTCGAGACCAAATAACGATATTGCCTCCCTTGTCAGAATTACGGACAATTATTTGTTCATTTTTTTGTAGTTTTGCCATCAACTTGTTGTACTCATTCCGCTGGTATCTGTATTTTTTTAGTGTCCTGGCAGTTGTCAAATTGAGGCTTTTGATTTCCGTAGCTAAAAGTTCTCCAAAGATATCCAAGGAGTCTTTAGTTGTTATAGGTAGGAAAGTGGATTTCGGTTTGAAATGAGTTCTAACTGTGTCATACACATTACCACTTGGACTTCCCACATTAGTTCCTATGACTGAACTTTCCGCTGCTAACGATTGTAGATTTGCCAATAGGTCAGCATCCGCTGCCGTCAGTATACATGGTGGTTCCTCAGTCCTAGATTCTGCTGTTGTGGATATTGTTTTGTTACAATTCTTGGTCAAGAAAACTTTTTAGTTTCAGCTTGCGAATAAATTGATAGATATCAACTCGAGTTCTTGTAAAATCGAAGTTACTCTCAGGGCAATAGGAGAGTCCTAATTCCAACAATTGAGTTTCGGCCTTTGTTAGATTCATAGATGTTAAATTAACCACAGTATTCATATTATGCTTTACTTCTGTTGCCCTCTCTTTTTGTACTGTGGTTTCTTGTTGACTTTTGCTACGTTTGCATTTGCGCCTTTCTCTTCTTTTTGCGTTGCGTTTTTGTCTTGCTGTGACACCTGCTTGCGTGGTCTCAGAGTTTGCTTTCTGTCCTGTCTTAGACAATTCACTTCCTCTGCTAGTGAGAATTTGTGAAACCCCAATCGCGATGACATCATTGCTTGGTCAGTTTCCACCTCACTATCCACCGCAGAACTAACATCAGAGGCCGAGGTCGATAAAACTGTTGCCTCCATCACGCCCTGTTGGGCATTCTCACGTTGAATAACTTGTTTAGAGATTTTGAGTGCCTCATATCTTTTAGCAAATGTGAAAACTTGGCCCTGCTCGTAATCTTGTTTATCGCGCTGAAATTTGTAAGTTTTTCGTTTTTTTATAATTTCTTCTTCCTTGGCCAATCTGACAATCATTTCAACTCGATATTTATTTATAATGGGTGTGACCTCTAATTGCATAATCTCACTGTTTAATTCATCAACTTGCTCCTGCAGTTTGATACGGTCGCTCTCAGCGTATTTAACAAGTATTTCTACAAGTCGTCTTGACGATTCCAGGTTACACTCAGCCCAGTCACGTAACATTAATGGATCCGGATTTTCGTAACTGGGAGCAATCATGATACGTAGCCCTCTAGGAATACGTCCAACCTGTAAATAGCGGCCCAGTGACTTATGCTCCCACCACTTCGATTGTTCCATATGCATTAATTTTTCCAATTTTTTAAACATTTCTCTCACACTTGTATTGCCCCCTTGTGACGGGCCACTCGGTCCCGGTATTTGCTGCAATGTATTGGGGGCATCATCAAACATCATTTCAGCCGCCGCCTCTCGGCTACGTAACGTGTCAGCGGTCATGGCGAGTAAAGCGCAATGTACTTGTCTGGTTAGGTTAACACTAAAATATATATATATATGTATATATATGTATATAAATATATATATATATGTATATATATGTATATATATATATATATATATATATATATATATATATATATATATATATATATATATATATATATATGTATATATATATATATCAGCAACACTCCATATACACCTCAGTCGATCGAAGAATGGTGCACGGACCGCAATTGAATGCTGGAAACAATTCCTTTATTGACAGCTCATCAAGCCTCGGCAGCCATTACGCGTTTCGACCCTACATGGGTCTTGATCATATATATATTTATTTTTTTCAGCTATGCTAAATCCACGGATCCCTCACAGAGTTACACGGGGGCCACGCTGAGTGCCACGAGAGATCCGTGGATATCGCTAGTGGCCCAGAAACATTTTCTTCACATTTCTGACCCCAGGGCACATGCTCAGCCCTCTTTTATAACATGTACAAGGGGTCAGGAAACCTCTCACCTGACCCCTTCATTCAATTTGAAAACAAATTTTCAGCCTCAGGGGCAGATTTCCCTACAAACAAAATGGCAACAGCAACTTTTCTGTGAAGGTGCAGCCAGCCAATAAGGAATTTGCTAGTGCGCATGAATCCGCGGACTACCCATGAGTGGATCCACGGGTAATCCGCGTCCCTATATGTACAAATTTGTTTTCCAGTTAAAATCTCTAAAACTACTGAACAGATTTACACCAAATCACAAACACCTAGCATCCTACCAAATGTGGTGTCATTCCATCCAGCGGTTGGGGCTGTAGGCTTGTTCAAAGGTCCTACGCCAATTAACATTGGGAAAATGCGTTTTGGGACCCCCCTTGTTTTCTCAGCCCCCACTTGATGAACCACTGTGAAAAATGTCCAGAAAGTGCCTGAAGTACCGGGCACATTTTCTTTTTTTTATTTCATGGAGATTCATTAACCGGCGCCAAAGATAAAGGCCACTGAAAATCACATTTTTGTATAGATACTAGGTCCTGACTATAACTACCTAGTCTGGGACAAAATCCATAATTCTTCTGCTCAGCCACACCCTTCCAGTTGGACCCAGCCATATGCAAATCAGTCTTAACCCTGCTCCTCATGGGAACAGTCCAGCCCGAACTGCCAGGCCAGGTCCTCCATGGACTGGATAATATGATAATAAGGATCATGGGACCGGTTTTGAGGCATCACCCCCTCACTAGCCAGGCTAGCTTGAACCCGATGGTGCAGCAAGCAAGGTACCCACGTACTAAATGGCAAGTGCCCTAATGTTGAACTAGCTCCCATACTACCGATGACATGAATATGCCATAACTGAAATAATGTCCTCCTGTGAGGAACTGGGGGAACACTACCCAGTGTAAGTCAAGAGGGAAGCCCTCACATGTCCCAAGAAAATAGTTAAAGATCCCCAAGAGGAGCCTCCCAAAATTAAAAGTCCGTCTGCTGTGCAGAAAGCGACTGCCAAGGCTCTGAGTCCAAACATTGTTGAGTGAAAAAAGATAATAAAGCTCTTACCTGGAGGTGCATCACCCCGTTGTGCCTTTGAAGAAAAGGGTAGAGAACCAGTGCAGGTGTCGCCACCAAAGCAGGGTGGGTCCCTTCGTCTACTCCTGTAACCACAACAACGTAAACAAAAGAATAGAGGTAAAAATCACATAATAACATACAAAGTTACTCATGGACATATCATCAATACCTTCATAGAAGGTACCCTAGGATATATATATATAGAGTGGGTACTTCGCTGTGTACAGAGTTGTTGTTTTGTGCAGTATTGGCACTTGGTTCAAACCCACCGCTGGGTAGAAAAGAAGTGATGCTGATGCTGCTAGCTGCCAGTAAGTGATGAAGCAAGCATGGCAGGGGCCATGGAGCAAAAAAGGTAAGTGACAACTTGTTTTTTAATTTTTTTTTAATGTTTTTGGGGACTTCGCGGAGCTGTTGCGACTTCTCCTGATATGTATATTCCGGTGCCACAGGAGGTTCGCGGTACCGGCGTGTTTTTTAACAACACTTTAAAACATATATTGTCAATATAAATTTGAGGTTCGAGGTAAGTGTTTTTTACTAAAATAATGGAAAAAGTTATATTTGAAGAAGGATATATAGTTTATAATGTTTCTTAAATATATCAAAAACCAACTCCTGCATGCAGATTCAAATAGCCAGACACCGACACCTCAGCTCCAGTCTTCTTGATCAGGTTGTCTTTATTTTACGTGCTGTTACGCGTTTCGGCAGGGTCCCCTGCCTTGTTCACATATATAGTATAGTATAGGTGGTTGCCAGTAGGTATAGTTTATATATTTATAGTACCTACTGGTGGTCGCCAGTAGGTAGTTATAGTTAGGTCCTAGTTTCCATAGGAAAGGCGTTTTTTGACTTGCCTATATCTTTGGCGTTGTTTGACGAATCTTCACAGACGTTTTCCAAAAATGTGCCCCGGTGATTCTTGTTATGCATGGACAGTTTCAGGGCGATCTGTCAAGCGGGGGTCGAGAAAAAGGTGGGGGGTCAAAAATGTATGTTTCCCATGTTAATCCACATAGGAATTTTAGACACAACTACAGCCTGAACCGCTGAGCAGAATTACACCAAATTTGGTAGAAAGGTAGCTAGTGCTCCAATACTTCAACCAGGAAGTGTTTGTAGCCATCTTGGGGCTCAGCTTCAGTCGAGCCCCACAAAACAAAAATAAAAGGAAGCAGGGCAGGAATACCCTGGCCCCCTACGTGTGGTGGTGGGGTCCCCCGTGACCTTGAGAGGGCCAAAAATCACTTTAATTTAAAAAATGTTGCCACGAAAAAGTGACGGAGCTACAAATCTGTGGCAAAAAAAGCGCAGGCTCCTGCGCTTATTTTTTAAAAGAGGGGGCGCAAGGGGCCCCTAACCTAGGGCTCATTGAGCTACAGGGACCACCACCTCCCCAGGGCTAAAGAAAGATTGATGGGGGGTGCGTGGACCCCCCTGAGCCCGAGGGACCATCACCTCCCTGGGGCTAAATGACACCTAATGGTGGGGCCCTATAGATCCCCACCTCCGCAGGGCCAAATATTTTTTTTTAAATGGGAGAGGTGCCATTTACGGCCCCAGGGACCACCACCTCCCCGGGGCCAGTCCATGCAGATCAAGGGAAGGTGGCCGCAAGTCCTCCTTCCTGGAGCCAATAATGGCCATGGGGACCTCCATCCCTCCAGGGCCGGCTCCTGCTATGTCCCGGAGTGCCCACCCCCAGGACATTGCTGTTTGCTCTGAATTGGCGGGAGCTTTGACAGCTCCCGTCAAGTCAGTGCAACCACAAACTCCGCTCTCAGCAAGCGAGAGCTGTGAAACTGGTCCTGCTTGCTGAGAGCGGACTTTTCGTCTGTTCCTTGCCCGGTGTCAAGTGAGCAGGGAAACTGATGAAAGGATTGCTCTGACAGACAGGGTGCTGCATGTTTAAGCTCCTTGTCTGTGAGAGCAATGCAGCCTCCCGCATTAGTCAGGAAGCTGGCTGGGACCATGGGGCCTTGAGGCTCCACCGCAGTCCCGAGGGAAAAGACAAGAAAGAGGCAAAGTAAAGGTCAGAAACGAGCAGAAAGAGGCAGAATAAAGGTCAGAAACAAGCGGAAAGAAGCTGAATAAAAGTCAGCAATGAGCAGAAAGAGACATGCTAAAGGTCAGAAACTAGCAGAATAGAGGTAAGAAACTAGCAGAAAGAGGCAGAATAAAGATCAGAAATGACCATAAAGAGGCAGAATAGAGGTGAGAAATGAGCAGAAAGAGGTAGAATAAAGGTCAGAAACGAGCATAAAGAGGCAGAATTAAGGTCAGCAAGGAGCAGAAAGAGGCACAATAAAGGTCACCAGCGAGCAGAAAGAGACAAAATAAAGGTGAGAAATGAGCAGAAAGAGGCAGAATAAAGGTCAGCAGCAAGCAGAAAGAGGCAAAATAATGTTGAGAAATGAGCAGAAAGAGGCAGAATAAAGGTTAGAAACAAGCAGAAAAAGAGGCAGAATAAAGGTGAGAAACAAGCATAAAGAGGCAGAATAAAGGTCAGCAATTAGCAGAAAGAGGCAAAATAAAGGAAAGAAACAAGCAGAAAGAAGCAAAACAAAGGTGTGAAACAAGTAGAAAGAGGCAGAATAAAGGTGAGAAACAAGCATAAAGAGGCAGAATAAAGGTCAGCAATGAGCAGAAAGAGGCAAAATAAAGGAAAGAAACAAGCAGAAAGAGGCAAAATAAAGGTCATAAACGAACCGAAAGAGCCAAAATACGGGTCAGAAATTAGCAGAAAGAGGCAAAATAAAGGTCAGCAATAAGCAGAAAGAGGCAAAATAAAGGTCATAAGTGAGCAGAACAAAGGCAGAAAACTAGGGGTGGGAGGTAAGCTCCGCTCTGCTGGCAGAGATTGCGGAGTTTTGCCACTCTGCGCTCTGCTTGGAACGTGGAGTTCAGCAAAAACTCCACCAACCACCAGTGGAGCGGAGTTTACTGGTGCGCTCACCCCTAGACTTCATTCCCCAAACAGTAGTGCACCAGGAGGTGTGTTTGCAGAGTGGTTGAGAAAGGGGGCGGGGCCTCTGATGAGGTCTCAGAAATCCCATTGTGGGGGACTTACTTGCGGCAACAATAGGGGTTCTTGGCCCCAACGACGCTCAGCAACCAAGAGGAGTTCATCCCCCAGCCAATAGTGCGCCATGAGGCACGTTTGCAGAGTGGTTGAGAAAGGGTGCAGGCCTACGATGAGGTCTCAGCAATGCCGCTGTGTGGGACTTACTTGTGGCAACAATAGGGTTCTTGGGCCCCCAATGACCTTCAGCAGCCAAGGGGAGTTCACCCTCAACCAGCAGTGCATGAGGAGGTGCGTTTGCAGAGTAGTTGAGAAAGGGGACGGAGGCTCTAATGAGGTCTCAGCAATCCCGCTGTGGGGGACTTACTTGTGGTAACAACAGGGGTTATTGGCCTCCAACAACCCTCAGAAGCCAAGGGGACTTCAACCCCAAACCAGTAGTGCACCAGGAGGCCACTGTGCAGAGTCGTTGAGAAAGGGGGCGGGGCCTCTGATGAGGTCTCGGCAATCCCGCTGTGGGGTACTTACTTATGGCACCATTAGGGGTCCTTAGCTCTCAACGACCCTCAGCAGCCATGGGGAGTTCATCCCCCAACCAGTGGAATGCAAGGAGGTGCATTTGCAGAGTGATTGAGAAAGGGGTGGGGCTTCCGACGAGGACTCAGGAATCCTCTTGTGGGGATGTACTAGTGGCAACAATAAGGGTTCTTGGACCTCAACGACCCTCAGCAGTCAAGCAGACTTCACTAGGGGTGGCCACGTAATACTCCACCTGCTCTCTGAACTCCCTGGAAGTTGGTGGAATATTTGGGTAACTCCTCAGAATTCTGTGGAGTGAAACTCCATAAGCTCCACCCAGGCCTACAGAAAATGAGCAGAACTCACTCGGGCACTCATGTTCCCACTCACAGAAAAGCTCAGACATGTACGCCCACTCACAGACAGTCAGACACTCATTCATCCACTTACACAATCACTTATACTATCTCCCACCCACTCACAGATCTACTCAGAGACTTACACACAGACTCACAGACCCTCTCAGAGACTCATATACCCACTTACATCCCCGCTCATACTCTCTCACACCCACATACAAACATACTCAGACACTTATATACCCACTGAGACACTCATGCACTCACTCAAACACCCATTGTCAAAGGCTAGTGGTTACAGTTAGGAAATAAAAAATGTAAAACCTTACAAATTCACTTAAAAAACCAAAGGTTACAAGGACGTTATACTTAGGAAATAGAATTTAAAAAATGTAGAAATTTGCTGAAAAAAACAAAGGTTACAGGGGCATGATAGTTAGGAAATAGAATATAAAAATACATAAAGTTAGGCTCAGATTTCACTCATACAAAACCAATAGAATTCAGCAGTTATATATATACATGAGCTAACTATAACGTACACCCCTGCAATGTACTGCTTATGACCTCACATATTACATCACTCATGACATGGTCGGTGACATCACTGATGGCATCTCAAATTAAATCACGGATGACATCATCACCAGAACCACTCACACCCCATACAACCTCTCATATGCCCACTCCCACACCCACACAACCACTCACATACCCATTCACACACCCATATAAGTACTTTTACAACCACTCACTTATCCATAGAGCCACTCACACACCCACCCACTCATTCATACAGTCACTGACACAACCACTCACTAGCACGTACAGCTGCTCATACAACCAGTCACTCACCCATACCATCACTCACACAGCCAAACACTCACCCCTACAGCTACAAACACACCCACTTATTCACCTATACAGTCACTCTCACATCCACTCACTGACCCATACAGCCCCTCAACACAGCCACTAACTCACCCATACAACCACTCAGAGACTGACTCACACACCCACCCAACCAGCTAAATACCCATTCAACATATCCATACAAGCACTCACACATCCACTCACTCATCCATACAACCATTCACAGACACTCACTCACCTATGCAGGCACTCACACACCAACTCACTTAACCAAACACCCACTCAAACAGCAACTCACTCACCTATACAGCCACTAACATACCCAGTTATTCACTTGTACAGCCATTCAGAAACCCACTCACTCACCTTTACAGTCACTCACACACACACCCACTCACCTACCCATGCACCCACCCACACAACCACTCATACAACCATACAAGCACTCACATGTGTACTCACTCACCCATACAGCCACTCACATAGACACTCACTCTCCAACACAGCTACTCACACAACCAATCAATTAACCAAACACCCACTCATACAGCCCCTTAGTCATCCATAGAGCCACTTACACACACACTCACCCATACAACCACTCACACAGCCACTTAGTCACCTATACAGCCACTCACATGTCCACTCAGAGACCCATACAGCCACTCACTCACCCATACAGCTACTCATACACCCACTCACTCACCAATACAGACACTCACACACCCACTCACTCACCCATGCAGCCCATCATACAACCACTCACTCTCCCATACAGCCACTCAAACAACCACTCACTCACCCATACAGCAACTCAGACAAGCACTCACTTGCCCATACAGCCACTCGCACATGCACTCACTCACACACCCAGTCACTCACCCATACATTCACTCACACAGCACTCACTCATACAGACACTCACACACACACTCAGACAAACTAAAATATGGATATAGACATATACACAGAGACTATTCACTTATTCATTGACAAACATGTAACATATAGTTCATCTTTCTTTAAACCAGAGAAGGTGGTTCTTACGACAGCTTTTTTTCGGTTTTGCAGTTTTTTTATTTTTTTTCCGACCTTTTGTGATTTTTTTGGATGATTTTTTCCTTAGGTTTCTAAAACCGGGAACTGGGGAAAAAAACTGTAAAAAACAGAGCGCACACAACTTGTGCAACAAATCTTCAAGACAAAAGAAATTTGCATTTATGCAGTTTTGTGGCTTCCAGAATGGCTGGTATTTCCTGTTCTCCAACAGAAAGCACTTTATGACACATTTTACAAAATGTGCCAACATTTGCAAGTTCAGGAGCACTTGCTGGAAATAGACGTGGAGGTGGAGCTTGTGATGGAAAAGTATCTCCTGGTACTAGTGAAACTGCAGTAGATGTAGAAGCCTATTCTCAATCCATCTGTCTTTGCGCCCTTGGCAGTTGTCAGGAGTGCATAGTTTTCAGGTGTTTCAACATGGAACTTGTGCCATGAAAGTATATTTTATCGGTGCCCCTTGAGAGAATCTGATCGCTTAGACTGCATTGCACCTTCTTAGCAATACCTTTCTTCTCCCCTGATGGTATTGAAAAAACATTCCATGCGATGCTCGCTTTCTTTGGAGGAGGAAGGTCTTCTTCAGAAGACCTGTCCAAATGCTGCAGATCTTGCTGCTGACTGCTGGAACAGCCATAGTGATATGAAGAAATCTCCAAAGCCAAAAAACCAACTAACAAGTTCAATGCAACAAGTGTAAGAGAATGAACCACACCCAATGAAGGGTACATTTAGGAGGGACTTCCTCCAAATAAGGATTAGAGGCTTTTAAACCAACCAAACACCTTTATTTTCCTGACACATGGCATTTACGGTGATGTCGTGGTGATGTCACAATGCCACCACAAAGCCGGGAAAAGCATTTAAGAAACTTTATAAACTATATATCCTTCTTCAAATATAACTTTTTCCATTATTTTAGTCAAAACCACTTACCTCAAACCTCAAATTAATATTGACAATATATGTTTTAAAGTGTTGTTAAAAAACACGCCGGTACTGCGAACCTCCCGTGGCACCGGAATATACATATCGGGAGGAGTCGCAACAGCTCCGCGAATTCCCCCAAAACTTTTTAAAAAAATTAAAAAACAAGTTGTCACTTACCTTTTTTGCTCCATGGCCCCTGCCATGCTTGCTACATCACTTACTGGCAGCTGGCAGCGCCAGCATCACTTCTTTTCTACCCAGCGGTGGGTTTGAACCAAGTGCCAACACTGCACAAAACAACAAAACTGTACACAGCGAAGTACCCACTCTGAGCACTGGCCATCCTGCAGCACCATTTACCCAACCCATCCCACTCACCAAGAGGTCTCATATTAATTATGCTCTATTTTATGGCTGTTCGCAAAATAGAAATCCATATAAATAGTGTCCATGGTTGCAAAGGGACAACACTTTACCTCTTTACTTAAACTGCATTCTATGCTTTGAGTAAGAAAAAACGGTCACTCAAACTGTAACACACATTTGGTAGTACAATGCCACTCACAAACTATGTTCCCTCTAGGCTGTGCACGTGTGTGCACGCGCAGTCTTGCTTCTTACAGCGCACAGACACTCTGTGGGAGCATGCTCTCCACTCAAGGAACAAAATACATAAGAAAAGGGATGCGTAAAAACTTCCCTTTTTGAGGCAGGCGGTGCACCAGAAGTTCCAGTAAATCAATTAAAATGACAAAGGGGATGCTTCTTTTAAGAATGCAGTGTTTCAAGAGGCCCATAGCAGGCAGTGTGAAACAAAACACACGTGAATGTGGTTCACACTGCAATGAGAGGGTATGGATATGGCATTACAGCCAGTGCTGCTAACATTGTAACTGGGGAAACAGATTCCAGTCTTGATGCTCAAGTAAAAAGCTCTAATACTTTCCATCCAAGGTTGCTCAAAAACCTATAAAAAAAACTTGCAACTTTCACCTTAAAGAGTAGGTAAATACTTTTAAACCGATCCTCCTTTTTATTCATCATCACCAATAAGGCACCTTCAAAATACATGAATTCAGGCTTTGCACTGTACAAAACAGCTCTTGTGTTTTATTTAATAGCTTTTAAAGTTGCTCATCTAGAATTTTAACGTAGGCCACGTATGGGTACACATGACCCCTGACTTGCCTTTTAGTTCACTAATAGCATTGTCTTTTGTTGGGATGGGATAGGGGCAGGAACGGTTCTCAGTTCATGTTTAATAAATACTTTGCACTTAATCTGATGTACCAAGATGAGATGCTTCCGAAGACACCTTACTATACTATAGCCTAACATAATCTGTGCTGCATGATTGGCATGCCACATATTTTCAAGGCTTGGCTTGTGTTTGGGTCCCTAAGACTCAGAGCAGATGCTTGGCTTATCTGTCCCTGTTAATTTGTTGGCTCGCCCACCTCTGCCTTGCGCCATAGTCCGGGCCACTGGAATTATGTGTCAGTAGAGGACCAAATTGTGCAGCAGGATGGAATTATGTGGCAAGAAAAGGCAAGTTATGCAGCATAATGCTGCACATTTTGTGATAGTATTACTTTATTATTTTGACATTTCACACATGCTAAAACTAACTGGGCAAATGTTTCACCTCATTAGTACCAATTTAACACCCAAGTCCAACAATAAGCAACAGAAAGGTGACAAGTCAACCTTTGCGAAGGGTCTTCAACTTTGCAGCAATATGGGTAGACCTGGTTTTAGTAACTTTTTATCCATTCAAGCTAGAAACATTTTTTGGGATTAAAATCTGCAAATTATACAGCAGATGATAGATTATGTGGCACATGTGGGAAATCAATACTCATGCAGAAAAGGCCAGGGCCGCAAAATCTTAAGATTCCAGTGCCGGACCATAGTACAAGGATGTGAGCGTTCTGTCATGCACAAGTTTTGTACTGGAATGGGATCCTTCCAGTACAAAAAATATCCTTTAAGACGTTTCTCACTGTATGTGTGCTGTACAGTCCATCACACTTGCAAAGTTTGAAAATATGGAGACTTTTAAACGTTGCTCCACTGTTACTCCTGCCTTGAGGAGACATCTTTTTTGGCTCAATTCCCTGTCTATAAATGTTATTAGATAGGGATTTGCCTCAAAACCCATGGGTGGTTGCATGGGAACGCCCATGTACCACCTATGGTATACACCCTTGATGCAAAGTAGCACAATTTAGTGCCTAGTGCTACTTTGCATTACTGTGGGTAACTTTCCAATACAAATCATGATTTGCGTTGGAAAGTAAATCCAACCACAACACTGTGTGCTGGATTTGTGTCACTTTTGTGATGCAAACTCAGCTCAAAGAGTTAATAAATATGGATCAGAATCTCTAGACAGGGAGAGCGCGCGGCGGCAAGATGGCCGCTACCTGAGGAGCTCCGCAGCGCCGAGCTACACTTCAACTTGAAGGGATATCTTTCCCGCAACGCTGTCACTCGCAGAGGGGTGTCCGTACGTCGGAAACTGCCGGGATCACTGTGGCAAGTTTCCCGACGAAAATTTGACCGGTTAGACCCTCTTTTCTATTTTGTACCGAGCGCGCCTCAGTGCCCTCATTTATAGCGGCCGCCATTTTGTGTAATCTCGTAGCGAGATCGCAAACGGACGAAATGCAGCTTTTCTCACCGCTTTTTTACTGAAATTCCTGTTATTGCCTTATCCCCACCATTCATCATTAGTACTACAAGGACCAGCCTACTAATACTCCACAGATGTAGTGTGTCTTTGCTTATGACGGGGAATTTTTCTCTTCAATATAATGGCAGTATTATTCTTTTTTTTTTTGCTCCCTTTTCTGTCTGCTGATGGACGTCCTTTGAATTGGTCACAGTAAGGCCTCCTGCTACAAGACAAATTGGTGACACGCTTGTTGGTTGCTTCACTCTCTTATATCTGTCACGCAGCGGCTTTCATCTCTATCTAGAGTTCCTCATTTTTACAACATCAGGTTGTTGGATCTGCGCTCTATTGCTTTTTTCTCTCATTGACTACATTTATTGCGACTTTGCTGTCTTCTCCTCGCCTTCACAAGTGGTATTTTTGGCTCTGCTTTAATTTTCTCTTCATCATGGATCACATGCACTCTAACAAACCTCAGGGAGCTGCAGGAACTTCTTCTGGAGGTCGTAAAGACTCAGCAGCCACCACCAGTAAACAACTTAAGAAAGATCCTTCCTCTCCATCCAACTCACCTCTTCCCCTCACGTTAGAGGACATTATGGATGAACTATGCCTCATTCGCCCTTTTATGTCGGATACCACTGCTACCCTCCAAAGAATTGAGGAGAAATGGTCCGGCCTTGATTTGAGACTCTCTGACGTCGAGCAAAGGATAAGCGACGCACAGGATGTTATAGCCAAAGTCGACAGCCTCACCAAAGAAGTTACCCAGCTTAAAAAGACTACAGAGGATTTAGAAAATCTTAATCGGCGTAATAATCTATGCATTTATGGAGTTCCAGAGGGTTCTGAAGGCTCGGACATGATTTCCTTCTTGAAAACTCAAGTTCTGCAGATCGTTGGTCTCCCAAAATCAATGGATTTTAATATCCAAAGAGCGCACAGATTAGGACCTCAGAGTGCATCTTCTCCCACCAAACCAAGAGGTATCATCGCCTACTTCCTGCTATATTCCGACCATATGGCAATCCTCAATGCTGCCAAGCAACACAAGCAGATGCTCTGGTCTGGTCATAAAGTTTTTTTTAGTCAGGATGTATCTAAACCAACAGCCAACAGACGCAAGGAATTCCTCGATCTTAGACCAGCCTTGAGATCCATGAATGCTCGTTATGGCCTTATACATCCCTGCTTCTTCAAAGTGACTTATAAGGACAGAACATTTTCTTTTGAAAACCCAGCTGACCTTCGGAAGTTCATTCATACTCATAGAGGAGAACTTATGGAACTTAGCAAACATTGATTGTCTTGTTACTTGTTCTCCTTTTTATTCCTTAAGATTTGCTAATGTTGTACGTCAATGTTAATCGTTCTCTTGTTTGGTTCTCACTTTTGTCTTTTAGGTCCCCCCTGTGCTGATTTGTTGTTGAAGAATCAAGCCTGCATCACCTATTTGTTTCTAATGTTTGACTCACTCCGTTGCTTTGTTCCCTAATGTCTGGTAAGTTCCCTTCCTCTTTGTTTCATTCGTCTATTATTACGTTCTTGGAGTTTTTTTTTTCTCCCTCCTCTTTCTCTTGTCATGTATGGTATGCTTGTTCCCTCTCGGTGTTTCTCCATGTGGAGTGGCTGTTTTGATTTTTGCCGTCCCCCCTCCCTCATTAATGTTCTTTGTTTTTTTGATCAACATGGCTAAAGCCATTTGGCTTTCTGTCATCTCTTCCTTCCTATCTCTTTCCGGGCGACTGTGCTCCCCTCTTCTCTCTCTTCTCTTCCCCTTCCTTTTTCCATTTATCCCTCTTCCCTTCTTCTATCTTCCTACTCCATTTTTGTCTATATCTTTATTTTTCCAACTTCTGTTTATGGTACTTTACTGCTCACTCACTCCTGTCTTCTTATGGCTACAGCGCACAATTTTTCTTCTTTCTCATGTCCTCTGTTATTTCCCTCCTCTCATCCTCTTATTGTATTTATATCCTCTTCCTCTCCTTTCTCTTGCCTTGCTTGCATTTTCATGCCTATCATTATTTAATATTTATTGATGACTGGTTTTCGTGTCATCTCATGGAATGTTAAAGGTATTCGCAATCCTGTCAAAAAGCAGCGAGTTTTATCTCATCTAGCGAGATTAAAATGTCATATTGCATTGCTTCAGGAAACACACCTTAAATCGCAGGACTTGTCTTCATTGCGTAAACAATGGGTAGGAAATGTGTTTTGTTCTCCGGCAGTGAATAACAAAAATGGTGTTGTTATCTTGTTTCACAAGTCTCTAAATGTTCAGTTACAAAATGAGTCTCATGATAATAATGGTAGATGGTTGTTTTTAAATACTACTGTTAACAATACCCAACTTTCCTTTTGCAACATTTATGGTCCAACTGGTATTGATTTAAATTTTTGGAATGATTTTTCCACTCTTCTTTCTTCGCATGCTGTAGATGATTTGATTCTGGGCGGAGATTGTAATCAACTCATGGATCCCTTTCTTGATCGGAAATCACAAGCCAAATATGTCCCCAATAAGATGCAGAAAACTTTTCATAAAGCCATTACTTCTAGAGGTCTAATAGATACATGGAGAACCTCCCATCCTGACACATTGGAATTTTCTTTTTTTCCCCCGTTATAAATCTCATTCCCGTATTGATTACATTTTTCTCATTCAACATGCCCTACAATTTATGACTAACTCAGAAATTGGCTCCATTCTTATCTCAGATCACGCCCCTGTCATTTTAGATATGGATTTCCCTTCACCTTCCCCTACATCTCGTCGCTGGCGCTTTAATAACTCTCTTCTCTTAGATTCCCAGTTTATTGAGCAGTTTACGCTTTTTATAGAAGAATTCTTTCGCAACAATCTTCCCTCTACCTCTCAATTTCATTTTATTTGGGATGCCTTTAAGGCCACTGCTAGAGGCTTCATTATTGATTTTGTATCTCGTAAAAAGAAGAAGGCTATCCTAGATTCTTCCCACATCCTCAAACAAATCAAAACTCTTGAACATCTATATTTCACCACTAATTCCACGGATACCCTATCTTCTCTTATCAAAGCAAAAATGCAATATAACAAACACTCCTGGGATTCCGCATGTAATAATCTCCTTAAATTTAACGCAAAAATGTATGGTGGCGGAATAAAGCAGGCAAATCTCTCGCCAACTACCTTAAAATAAAAAAACAGAAATCCAAAATTGTAGCTATCACCGACAATTCAGGAGTCCGGCACACCACAGATGAAAAAATTCTTGATTGTTTTGTCCAATATTACACTTCCCTCTATACTCCAGAATCTACCCCTCCTCTGCACAAATTGATTCTTTTTTTCAAACCATCCCTAAACCCCCTGATAATTTTGCAGATCTTACATCCCTTGATGTTCCTATCCTAGAGAACAAAATCATTAATGCTATTACTCTCTTACCCAAAGATAAAACACCTGGTCCGGACGGTTTCACTGTTCGATTTTTCCTTCACTTTAAAAACTTTTAATACCCCATTTATTCTCATTGATCAATCATTTTCTTAGCAAAGGGGAGTCAAAGGGATCCTTCACTCAAGCAATGTTATGCTTAATTCCTAAAAAGGACAAAGATCCCTCCTTTTGCAAAAACTACAGGCCCATTTCCTAATCAATACCGACTGCAAAATCTTTGCTAAAATACTCGCCCTCCGCATCAACAAAATTATACCTGACCTCATCAATATTTATCAATCTGGGTTTGTCAAAGGTAGATCAATTACCGACAATTCAAGAACTCTCCTCAACATTATTCACCTTGCTTCTAAAATAGATTCACCGGTGGCTGCCATCACACTGGATGCTGAGAAAGCATTTGATAGGGTAAGCTGGGATTTTATGTTTGGTGCGTTGAGATGGCACGGTTTTAGCCCCCTATTATTCGATATATTCAATTATTATATTCAGCTCCCTCCACTTCTATTTGGGTAAATGGCTGCCAATCTAAATATTTTCCTCTCCGTAGAGGCACTAGGCAAGGATGTCCCCTTTCCCCACTTCTTTTTATTCTTGCTTTAGAGCCCTTCTTGGAAAAAATCAGGCGTTCGCCACTCTACACAGGCTTCCAATTTCAGAACATTGACATTAAGTTTACTGCTTATGCAGATGATATTTTACTTTACATCTCTAATCCGTCCACTTCTTTACCTTCTCTTTTCTCTTTATTACAAGAATACTCCCTAGTATCTGGTTACAAATTGACTATTGATAAATCTGAAGTCTTACCATTAAACAAATTCTGTCTTTCTCATATGTTTCATGGTTCAGGCTTTGAATGGAATCCCAGATATATCAAATGTTTAGGAGTTCTCTATGCCAATACTATCAGGGAAACTATTAAAATCAACCATGCGGAAATACTTAAAAACTCTCCGTCCTCATTGAGGGTTGGTTCCCTCTTTTCTTATCCTGGTGGGGGAGACTAGCCACTATTAAAATGATGCTTCTTCCTATTATTAATTTTTATCTCTCAATGCTCCCAGTTTCCCTCCCGCTTTCCTTTTTAGCACCATTAATCGTTCTCTAACAAAATTCTTATGGAATAAGCGCAAAGCTAGGATTTCTCTCTCTCGCTTACAACAATCTAAAGAATTAGGTGGAGTCAACTTTCCTAATATCAACCGTTATCACTCTGCCTTTACGCTGAAACAAATATGGCCCTTTTAGCGGACTCCTCTCCTTCTCCCTTAACGGCTTGGAGTTCACTAGAACACACGCAACTCTTACCCTTCTCATTTTTCACAGCTATTTGTTTGTCTCAACCCCCGAAACGCTTTTCCACTCCCATATTTAATCATTCCAAAGCCCTAGCCCTTTCCTTATAGCGTACCGACCTCTCCTCTGAAGATTTTTTTTTCCAAACTCCAATCTGGTACAACAAACTCTTAAAGATCAACAATAGAGCGCTTTTCTGGAAGGAATGGATTGATAAAGGTATTATTACTTTTGATCACTTACTGAAGGATAAGACCTCGAGGGATTTTTTAGACATTTGTGATTCATTCGACATTTCCAACACACATTCTCTTCACTACCCCTTACTGAAGGCCTCTCTGACTCACATTCTTTCTCAAGGTTGCCCTCCTACTACCTCCGCTCAAGCACCTCCCCCCTCTCTTGACTTTTCTACCACACTCAAAGCTGCTACCATTTACAAATTACTTTCCCGTCCTTCTGTAGAAAGATCTAAGTCTAAATTAGAACTCCTATGGGAGAAAGATTTAGCCCAGGAGTTTTCATTTCAGACTTGGGATTCTATCTGGTCCAAAATACACACCTCTTCACGATCCGCCAACACCACACAGACTTTATATTTTTTCTACAACAGACTTTTTTCACTCCTTCTGATCTGCACAAATTCAGGTTACTAGAGTCCAAAAAATGCTGGTCTTGCTCTTGTGAGAATAGTGACATTTTCCATATGTTTTTTCATTGCCCGATGGTTAAATCCTTATGGTCTTGTATATGGTCTAAACTAAACGACATCCTATCCACAAATTTTCCTTTTGAGATTGTACATATATTTTTGGGAGGTTCCTCACCTTTATGGAATGTTCAATGTTATGTGCGTACTTTTATAGACCTCTATATAGCCATTTCTTTTCAGATTATCACCACCAACTGGAAGGATACATCAAAAATTTCGTATCAAGCCTGGTGGAACTTGCTTTGTCATCACCATAGGCTTGATCGTTCCTATGCCACCTCAGTGCCTTTACTAATCAAAAAGGATTTGTTATGGTCACCTCTAACCGATTTCCTTTCTAGACATACGCCCTGAGTTACCTTTCTCCCTTTTTAAAGTACCCAATGTTATCTTTAACACTTTTCTAGTTTTAACTGTTTATAGAAGTATTTATCATTAAATATGCATTTCATTCCTTCCCTCCCTCTTCCCCCTCCTCTCTCTCTTCTTTCTTTTCCCATTCCCTTTTGAAAACTTTAAAAAAGGCATTTTTTCCTCTGTATAGTTTTTATTTCCCTCTTTTGGGAATAATTTGCATCTATGTTATTTTATTATCATCCTGTTTTCCATTTATTGACATATGTCTCTGAAATGATGTTTTACTATGTTTATTAATTTTAATAAAGCTTTCTAAACTCAAAAAAAGAATCTCTAGACAGGTACGTGTCAATATTATGAGGACCATTTGTGTTCTTACTGCAAGCTAATTTAAGGTTACCAAATGACCAATGCAGAGCAAATGTTGCTTTATTGTGCAAAATCAGAAGGCAATGAAGATGCCAAAGAGAAGGGATCACTGAAGCATGAGAGAAAAATGGTTTGCACCTGGCATTGAGCATGCCAAATTTCTGTAGCCAGGTTCAGATTGTAAAGAAGTTCTAAACTTGCTCCAACAGAGATCATTTAATTATGGTTCATAAAGGGTGCTAAATCAAAAAATGTACAAACACTTACAATTTCAGGGATGACTAAAAGTAGGTGTGCCAAATCACCTAACTGCACATTGGTGTTTTTATCAAAACTGTAGGTCAATTTTCACTCTCTCTTTGGCACCTCATATTTATCTGCAGCAATGTTCACAGAAGGATTTTTTAATCATATCTTTGAACTTCATGCTCCTCACCCAACATCTCCCATATAGGATACACTACATCCAACATCCTTATCAACCATGGAGTCCAAAGGGATACGTAGAGTCACAAAGGCAAATCAGAATACCTCGCAACTTTGTCCAGAATATTAAGCACTACATAAATGCAAGAGGATCAAACAACTACATCAGTGTCCCTGTTCTATAGCCATCAAAAGTGGTGAGGCATGGATGCGGGCCTGTAGCAAGGGTGGTGGCACCGGACCTGGCCAAGGCTGCCTGCCCGCTACATTTTGAGGATTCTAGAGGAGGTTAGACAAATGGAGCAGAGGAGACAGCGAGTGCCACTTGTGATATTAACATGTGATTTTAGTCAGGGGCGTGGCTACTTTTCTGCAGCCAGTGCAAAGGCACCACAGCCCAGACATGAGAGAGACCCAGTCTTCTCTGCACTGGCTGCAGCTTATCTAACATCAGAGACACAAAAGGTGATGGAAGGAATGCTGGCAATAAGTCTAAACATGGGCAGTCACGCCAAGTGGCAATTTAACCCATTCTTCTTTGGCCCACCATGCCACCACAGTTTGGACCCAGCCATATGCAAATCAGTCTTAAACCTGCCCCAATAGGAGCAGTCTACTCTGAACTGCCAGGTCCTTCCATTAACCAGAACACGAGGAACCCAAGACGCTGATTGGGGCTTTTCAGTCAGGTGTAGCTTGATTCCAGTGGCACAGTGAGCAAGGGGCCCCGTCTCGGCATACCCTTGGCCACTTAGTGTGTTACATCAAATACATGAAAGGTGATGGGAGGAAGACTTGCAGTAGGTCTTAACAATGGTAGAATTCTAAACTATTGTTCTTCTGCCCACCAGGGCAACTCAGTTTGGACCCAGCCACTTGCAAATCAGTCTTGACCCTACTCCAATAGGAGCATTCGAGCCCGAACTGCCAGGCCAGGTCCTCCCTGAACCAAAACACATGCAACCCATGAATGATTTTGCCCTGATTTTGCTAAGAATTATTTTGAAATCTCTCCCTGGGTTTAGCTCTGTGTGGCCTCCCTCTTTCACTCTCTGTGGAAGAGTCATTGCCACAGAGAGTGAAACCAGTCCCAGGAAGCACTAGTAAAACTCAGAACAGAGGCTATAGCGGAGCAGAGATCAAAGTTGAATTCCATTGGTTTGTACAGGAGCTTGTCACAAGGTAGAAAAAAGACAAGGAGACAGTGTGGAAGTTGATGGATGTGGTAAAAAGACAACAGAAATGAAGACAGACAAAAGGGTGTAATGAAATAGAGGTGGATACAAAGAGGATGGAAGGAAGAGGTCAGCTATAAAGGCTAGATAGTAAGGAGTGAAGGATTGGAGGGTGAGATTGGGATATGAAGTAGAGATAATAAAGGAAGAGGGGAGACAGGATAAGAAAATGAACAAGGAAATAGGAAAGACAGATTGGAAAGAAAGATTGGAGAGTAGGGAAAAGGAGAAAAGATGAGAACGGGAATTGGAAAGCAAAAAAAGGTACTGGATAGGGAAGGAGAACAGTAGGAAGGACAAAAATAATAGAAAGAATGGAGAGGAAAGATGATTTGGGAGTGTGAGGGAGAGGGGAGATTTGAGTGTAGAGAGAAAAGGAAACGTATGGAGTGGATAAGCTAGGGAAGTGAGATAGAAAGCAAGAAAGGGAGAAGAAAAGAAACAAAGGGAGTGAAAGATAGAAAGGAGAGGGGAAAAAGGAAGGGAAACAAAGAAGGAAAGGACGATAAAACAACCAAAAGGGGATAGGTAGACCAAGAGGTGGTATACAAGGAGGTCGGAGCCAAGGAGAAGAACAAGATCAGAGAAAAGCATAGTCAAGATATAGATTTGACAGAGTATGGGTGGAAGGAGAGAACAGGGAGATTAGAGAGACTTTGTGTGAGAGAGAAGAGTAGGACGTAGATTGAAGAGAAGAGACAGAATGAGAGGAAAGTAGAGGAGAGCGAAAATAGAGAAAGAAAAGTGGGAGTGTAAGGATGAGCAAGGAGAGAAAAAAACTAAAAAAAAAGGAGGAAGGTGATAAGGACAAGCTAGGAAATTGAGTGGAAGTGGACTGAGATAAGAAAAGGTGTGAGGAGGAGATAAGAGTGGCATGAGATAGCAAATAAAGAGGAATTATAAATAGAATGATTAGGACACAAGATGCAGCGGTACCCATGCCCAGAGGTGCAAGGAGCCCTCTGCGCCCCAGTAATAGGTGTCTTTTAATACCAACCCAGAGGTGTGTGTGTGCGGGGGCTTTTTTACTGGTTTGCATTAGGGCCCATGGCACCCTTACAATGCCACTGATTTTGGTAGCTTGCACACTGCACAAGCTTGCATATTAAGTTGTTGCTTATCTTCAGTGCATACAGCCTTAGCTGCAGTGCACGAAGCACCTTTAGTGCCATACATCGAGGAAAACAATTAGAGGGAATATTGCTCACAAGTACACTGAAACCATGAAAATGCTACACAAAACCAATCTGAAAACTTGACAACTATACAGCCATTCACACACCTAGTCATAGGCCCATACAGCTACTCACGCACCCTCTCACAGACCCACATAGATGCTCACCACACACTCACAGACTCACTCAGACACTCTCACATCCACTGACAGACCTACTCAGACACTCTTGCACCCACTGGGAGACCCACTCAGACACTCACATACCCACTCACAGACCCACTCAGACACTCACACACCCACTCACAGACCCACACAGACAACTGCAAACCCAGTCACAGACCCACTCAGGCAGTCACAGACCCACTCAGGCACTCACACACTCACTAACAGACCCCTTCAGACACTCACACACCCACTCTCAAAGACTAAAGGGATCTCATAGTTAGGAAATAAAATTTAAAAAAACTCCTTAGAAATTCTCTAAAAAAACAAAGGTTACAGGGATGTTATAGTTAGGAAATAGAATTTTTTTAAAACCTTAGAAATTCACTGAAAAAAAACCAAAGGTTACGGGACTTTATAGTTAGGAAATAGAATTTTTAAAAAATCTTAGAAATGCACTGAAAAACAAAGGTTACAGGGACGTTATAGTTAGTCTCAGATTTGACACGCACAAAACCATAGAAATTCAGCAGTTATAGTTGCACTGCTTGTGAACTCAAATTTTACATTACTCATGACATGGTCAGTTACATCACTGATGACATCTCAAATGACATCATTGATGACATCATCCACAGAACCACTCACACACCCACTCACACCACATACAACCTCACATACATCCACTCACACACCCACACAAATCACTCACATACCCATTCACAGACCCATACAACCACTCACACAGCCAGTCACTCATCCATACAACTACTCACACAGCCACTCAGTTACTCATACACCTACTCACACACCCTCTCACTCACCCAGTCACTCAGACACCCACTCACTCACCCATACAGCCACTTACACAGCCAGTCACTCAACCATACAATTACTAACAGTTACTCACTCACCCATACAGCCACTCACACACCCATTCACTCACCCACACAACCACATACCCATTCACACATTCATACAACCAGTTACACATCCAGTTACCCATACAGCCACTCACACAGAAACACAGTCTCCAATACACCTACTCACACACCCACCCACTCACTTACCAATACACCCACTCAAACAGCCACTCACTCACCCATACAGCCACTTACAGAGAGAGAGAGAGAAGAAAAGAGGTTGGGTCAGTGAGGGAAAGAGAGGGTGTGTGTGTGTGACAGAGAGGGTTGGTGAGGGAGAGGGTAGAGAGAGAGAAAGAGAGGACGAGAGAAAGGAGAGCTGTGGTAAGGTGGTAAGATACAGCCTAGAGGGCAAACTCTGAGAGCATAGATGTTGTGGGTAATTGTCCATGTGGTCAGCACTTCTGTCCTGGACAGGGGAGGGCAGATCAGTCAAACTGGGAACAAGAAGACTGAAGGCAGATATCACTTCCAGTAACAACGCCTGTCTCGCGCACGAAGACCTGGAGGGGAGCAAAGAGTTATGATGTGTTTTCTTTTGGGAAACAGCTGCGAAATCCTTTGCAGCGATGCCAGGATCCAGTTTTTGCAGCTCGCCCCATCAGTGAAGGCGAAAGAATCCGAGCGCCAGGGCCCAGGTTGGAGCGCGCGCCCCTCCCGCCGAAGGCGCAGCCTGAGCAGGTCCTGGGAGCCGGCCCTGCACACCGGGGACCTGTCCGCACCGCGCAGGCGCCCCTCACTGTCTCAGTTCCTTCGCCATCCATTACGGGAGCCCTGTCGGGCTGGCACAGCCACTTTCCCCTGTCAAAAAAATGCACTTTTTTGAAAAGATGATTCATGCCGTGTGTTAGAAATATGAACTTTTGTTTTTATTTCACTGGTCTGGATCAGGAATGAGTAACTGCCTTCAACAAATTCGCGATCTGTTTTAAGCGATTCCTGCTCCGTATTAGCTAAGCGGACTTTCTCTTCCAAATGGAGAACATTCATTTTTAATAAAGCCGGGCGAGCCAGCTGCCTGCATAGGAACGCATTTTATGTTTTTACCGCCAATTTAGTGCTTTGCACTGAGTGGACTGTCTGTCTCCACAGTGGATCTTCCGTCCCCACAGCCCTTGTCGGACTTTCACCATCGGATGTTCTTTCTTCGCTGCACATGCGGGATGTTTAACAGTGGATGGTCCGTCTTCACACCCTTGCTGGCTATTGAACTTTGGAAAGTGTGTCTTCACAGCCCTGGCTGGATAGTTTACGGAGGACTGGCGCGCTCCACATTCACGCTGGATATGTAACATTGGATGTTCTGCCTTTAAAGCCCATATCGGATAATCCGTGGTCTCCACAGCCAATTCACTGTATTTACAGGGGATGCCCTGTCTCCAAAGCCACTCCTGAATATTTGAAAGTTTTTCTGTGTCTCCTCGGCTCATGCTGGATATTTTTTAGAAGATTTGCGTTATCGAGGGCCCTTTCTGGATAGTTCACACTGGGAATGGTGTCCTTTCTTCTCCGCTGACTCTGCTTAATGTTACCCTGTGGCAGGACAAGGTGTGGTGGGTCTGAAGGGGCGTCACTGTGTCTATGTGCGGGCAAGCTGCGTGTAAGCTGCAAGGACTGCAGGCCCCTGGCCTCGAGGCGCTGATGCTGAGAGAAGCCTTCTCTGGAGGAAAGAGAGGGACTCAAACCTCTTCCTAGGTCTGGCTGCAGGGCACGTTACGCAAGACCCCTGGAGACACCCAATGAGACTGCGAGTCACCTGTGAGCCATCCCTGTATCCATTGACCCAGTGAAAGACAGAGCGCAGACCCCTGAGCAACCTGTCCGCATCCTCTGCGACACTCCCTGTCCTGTAGTCACAGACAGGCACTGCTAAAGTCCGGTGCAAAAACCCTTACCGCACCATGGTGTCCCGTAGGATCCCGCCTCCTCTGCATGCGTCTTGAAAGAGACCCGAAGAACTTGCTACCGCACTCTCTATACCCAAAGACAGGCCCTCGCAGAGACAGGGTGCAGACCCCTTAGAAATCTCAGGACATCCCTTGAGCGACAGCCCGCCCTGCACCCACCGCGAGACCATCCTAGGGACAGGGGCAGACCCCACAGGAATCTCACGATATCTTTCGAGAAGCAGCCTGCCCAGCAACCACACGGTTCCTGCGAACGGCAGGGCGCAGAACCTCAAGAAATCTGTGAGTGTCCCTTCAGAGTCCGCCTGTCCCTGCCCGCACCTGACAGACCCCGGGAGAAGCTGCTAGCGCCCTGTGACCATTCCGTGTATCCACCGACTGCCCCTCCTTCGAAAGACAGGGTGCATCATCATACCCCGTGGGATCCGTGGCTATCCTGTGAGCGCCAGTAATTCAGAAGGACAGGACGCAGATACCCGAAGAACCTGCAAGAGTGCCTCGAAAGCCAGTCTGCCCTGCACACACCTGGCAAACCCTTCTCAGGACAAGGTGCACACCCCTGAGAAACCTGAGGGTGCTCTGCATCGGCGGTCAGGCCCTGCTAAAGACCCCTGAAGAATCTGCGAGTGTCCCGCGAGGACAAGCCTGCCCGGCCCGTACCGGACGGACCCCCGAGGAACCTCCCAGTGCCTTGTGAGGACGAGGCTGCCCTGCACGCACCTGTCAGATCCCCGAAGAGCCTCCCAGTGCCCCGCGAGGACAAGCCTGCCCTGCACGCACCTGTCAGACCCAAGAAACGCTGCCAACATCCCGTGACCTGGGAGATTCGGACACCGCCCAGAACCGGGCAAGGGACCCTCTGCTCCGGGTACCACGGTGAAGGGCGTGCACGGGACAGTCCGGAGGGGAGGCTGCGGCTCCTCGCTCGCTCGTTCTCCGCTGCAGCTGGTCCAGGCAGGCACTTGCCGGCTCCGCCAGGGAGAGTTGCCTCCTCCCCCTGCCGGGGCTGGGTCCCTCGCTTGTGTTTGCTGATGGTCGGACGGTGCAGACAATAACAAGCCCCGGAGAGCCTTCTCCTAGGGCCGGGGAGGCTAGGCTGGGAAGAGGAGAGCCGATGCCGGAGGGAGCCCCTCTCAGAGAACACACCCCGCACCTCAACTTCTCCTCCCGCCCGCTCACCGCCAAGCGGCACCGCTGGAAACCCGCAGGGCGGACCGCCTTCTCGCCGCACCGCCCACGGACTGGACCTGGACCTGGGATCTGTCAGAGCAACTTGCTGCCCTAGGAGCCCCGAGCCTCCCAGCGATGCCTCCGCTGCTCCCAGCCTGCACTTGCCTGTAAGGACCATGATATATAACCTGTCCCCTTAGGAGGACTGGCCTCTAGGAAAAGCGGGATGTTTCAGAACAGGCTAGATGATGAAAGGCCTGCAGGGCTGGCGTAGAGTCAGTCAGATGGAACAGTCACTTTGCATGTTCCACCTCAAATGTGACTGACTCTGCTCCAGCCCTGCCGTCCAATTAGACTAATTAACAATGCCACACAATCTCTCTTTTCCGAGGAGAGGCCAGTTCTCCTCTGCTCAAAGCTCCATTTTGTTCTGCTGCCCCTAGACTAATCCTTAAGAGCTCACATTTTAACATCTTCAAAGATCTTTGTGTAAAACCGTTCTGCCCCGCACCCTCCTGAACTGTTCTTCCTTTCCTCCCTCTCCAGATGTTTACCTTTCCTGCTGCTGTGCTTTCAGGTGCAGGTATGTGTCATTTATTCCTTCCTTTTATATGTGTAGAGAGGGAGCGCAAGGAAGTCGAGCAGGCTTGTTTGAAAGTTTCCTTTCGCTTTGATGTGGTACCGCCAGCTCTGCTCACCCGGCCAGTGAGAAGTGCAGATTTTTGCAAGAGTCTCACGCGCCAGGACTAGGCTCACGTTTTCTCAAATGGACGCTAGAAGGAAGGCCACGAGGCTCGGCTTCTGCCAACCAGCCCCTCGCTTTAGAGGCATCATTGAGAGTGCGTCAGGCAGAGATGGGCAGCGCGTGCACAGGCGTGCTTGCGCTCGCGCTGCAAGGCACGCGGGCTCTTCGTTTGCTAATGACTTTAGCGGAGCCTTCGTCTTCCCCTGCTGGTCGCGTGCAGCTTCTCTATTTGATTAGCTCTGCTTTAAATGAGGCGAGGGAAAGCAACTCACAGAGGTAACAGAGCAGGTCATGGAGATCAGATCGATTTGCCGATATATATCCCTCCAGTTTGCCCCCAAGAGCATTTCTGCGCATCCAGCTTGAAAGGCAGCCTAATGGTGCTAGTCTGGATGAGCACGCGCACACGCACACACTCTCCACAAGGAGGAAACCTGACGGCTGTGAGTACAAACTGTCCAATCCCGGCATTTTTCAGACTGACAGTCACACATACGTACTGACGCATCCACACACACGCATAGGCACGTGTTGGCACCAACACATACAGGCAGACACACTCTTTCAAAGTAGAGGGGCCTTCTTTCACGCTCGTACCACCCTGTAATTTGGGTGGTTCTGTTGCTTCTTGTGGGCGTTTGCATCGGGGCAGCTTCACTCCCAGGAGATCTCGTCAGGTTAGACAGCTGGGAATGCACCTGTCATTTTGTTCCCGAGGATTCACACGTAGGGGCGTGAAATAAATAGTTTCAGAAAAGTGGGGCGCAGGCAGGCTGATTTATATGTAAGAAAGGAGGAAATAATATAATACACTTAGCACGTCAGTTAATGAAACATCGATTTTCCTTTGAGATGCTCGAAAAATATATGCCTTTGACTATGCACATATTCACTCATCTGCGACAATTAGCATGTCATCATTCTGGCTACCAATGCAGGCATCGTTCGCTTTCAAGGGAAAATAGTTCAAAAGAGAAATAGCTACTTCAAGAATTACAACTGTTTTTGTAATAACATCGTTAATTAAGGTATTTGTACTCTGCAGAATCGACCGGAATTCATGGCATACTTAAGTGTATGATGCTTTCCGGTGTAATTTGATCCTATAATGCCATTAAAAGGGTCTGGTGACAGTGAATCAGAGAGACATTGACAATACTAGACTATAATGCACATTATGGTTACTGTCCAATGCCTAACAACCTTTTACAATTGGTAGTTATAGTGAGCTACACAGCCATTACTCCTCCAATGGACCGTTCACAAACAAGTTGGCACAGATGACATCACCAACATGATGTGTGAGATCACATATCACCAAGGAACAAAGGTGATGGATATGGATTCTTGAATTAATCCCTGCCAGGCACTGGTAGTCATTCTGTGCCCTATTCTAGTCCATGTTTTTTTCTCCTTGTGCCTTTACAGACAGCAACAAATCCTATACATATTAGTCTTGACCTAGAAACAAAACAGAGAGCCCTGCCTGGACTGCTAGACCACACTCCTCTGCTGTATGGAAGCACAAAGAACCTGGGAAATATGTTGACTTTGTTGGGTCTTATCAGTAAGCTTCAGTTTGAGCCCTATGGCATAATGAAGTATGGGGCCCACGTCTAGCCATCCTCGAAACCATAAGCAACTCCAAACATGTTTCAGCGTTATAGGTCTCAATGTTCAGGTGCATTTTGTAGTCCTATGAGAAATCAAGGTACAGGACATAGGGGTGACTCACCTCTGGGCACCCTTGTCTCAGTTGTACCTCTCACTGAGAAAAACCCAAACCAAAAACAAGAATTAATCTCAGCCACCAGTAAATACTCTGAAGTGCATTATAGTCAATTTTATTCCAGCGGGTCATAGTGCACCATATACTATTAATCAACTATATGTAAAATCGTATGCCTATCTGGACTTTCATCTGGATAAGGATCTAACCTTCAGAGAACATCTAAATATGTTAAAAACAAAGTCTGTCATGATAACAAAAACATTTAAAAAGTTTGCATTAACATATGGAGAGTGTGTGATTATGCTGACTACAACAGCCTTTAGTGCAAAACTTGTTCCACTTCTAACTTATGGGTCGTTGATATTAAACAAAATGAAGTCAAATAATTTAAATCTGTTCTTCATTCAAAATGCACGTCTATTACTTAACTTAGGAAGATCCACTCCTCCTGCACTTAAATTAAATGTGCCATCAATTGAGGCAGTTCAACTGGCTCAGAAAGTAAACTATTTTTTTGTCTGTGCCTCTGCAAAACCCACCTAATTGAGAGGCTTGATTTATCAAGAACTCACACAGAACAACATGACCTGCTCAGCTTTTTCTCTTGGTCAAATCAATTTTGTTATCAAAGAACATAATTTACCCTTGCCTAAGGATCTCTTGAAGATGCAACAATTAACTTGCAAAAGAGTTATCAGGGAAGGTCTTCAGGAATCCTTTCATTTAAGAGATCTACATAAAGTATCATGCTACAAACATACAGAGCGACTTATGGAAACATACTTTCAGACAGAAATACATAGGCTCTAATTTAGAAGCATCCATAAATCACACTTTTCTAAGGTTCCATCTGTTGTATATTCAGTTGAAAGAATTCGAAGGCTTCTGGAAGTCCACATCCATTTTCTCTAACTGCAGACTCAGAAACTATCGGAGTGAAACCTTGGAACATATTATCTGCATATGCACAGGGCTGAGCGACATTCGAAAAAAATGGTCATTGTCCTGCTTTAGGAAGCAATCACTACATACTATAACGGAGGATACCACTGCTTTCTTTCAGCCACAAAACAACGCCTTTGTTGGGAGATTAATATGATATCTGGATATAACTTAGAAAATACTCAAATGAAATGGTAATGTAACTAATGGGCATTCTAAGACAATGGACTGCATTTGATGCATTAAAGAGAGATAGGGTATTCTTTTATTAATATTATGACTCTTTGGTATGATTTTTGATATTGTCTATTGATGAATTCAGAAATTCCTAACATATTTATGTTTCGTGTGTTGTTTAATTTATTGGATAATTTGATGAATGTAAAAAAAAATTATACAATACACATTACTAATTAGATATAAATCAGCCTTGGGACCACCGCAAAAGGGAGAGTCCATAACAATAGCTTGGTCATGTCATCTCACATGAGAACAGAAGCAATCTGTGAGCTGTAGCTTGAATCTTAAGGCAATGCAGTCCATGGGATCCACGCCTCTAAACAAAAAACAAGAAAATGATTGATGGAATGGCTGGAATAATCTCAGCCTCTGGTCATTAGTGTGAGCACATTTAATTCTTTCAGTTTTGGGTTACTAATTCACCACAGGCAGGGACGAACTATATACACATTATTCTTGGACCTCTCTAAAAGAGACAGTCCAGCTAGAATTGGTTGGCCACGTTCCTTTCATGTGGAAACACGAGCAACCCCAGACAAGTTACGGAATTGATGGTCCACATAAGTGAGGTGTGACTTGAGTCCGTTGAGACAGAATCCCATTGAAATCCCTGTTTGGACTCTCATTGAGAAGCACAAAAAGGTAATGGTGCTATGCTTGATTTAATCTCAACCACTTTTAACTTCTCTGGGCCATTTTCCAGTTCATTGTTCAATTCCTTACAATGTCATGACATATAATTGTTAACCATATTGCAAATAAGTATTGGGCCTTCCATAACATGTCTCATCTGTATGAGAAAACATGCAGTCTCAGAAATGTTTTGGCCTTGATTAGCTGCATCATTGCGATGTAGTGTGAACCCTATGGTATAGTCTGCTAAAGGACACATGTCTGGGATTACCCGTTGTTCTCAAAGTGTCTCATTTTGAAAAACATAAGATTGGTGAACGGAATTCTTGAATTCTCAGCAACACTTTAGGCCACATTCCAGGTCGCCTTGTTTTGCTCAATGTGCAACTCCAGACAGGTATCAACCGTTCGTAAATCAGCTTTGATGTCACAACAAAAGTGACAGTCTAGCCAAAACTGCTAAGCCATGTCTTCTCCGCTTGTGACCACAAGTAACCCCAGGGATATTTTGACCTTTGTGGCTATCATCAGTGTTTTTGTATTGCTAGGCTCCAACCGAAGTCATGTTTTAGCTTTCTTGCACCTCATCAGTGAGGTGCAGCTTGAGACTTATAGCACAGCGAGTTGTGATACCCATATCTTGCAATAATTTCCCACTTAGGTTATGTCACTGGGAAGCACAAAAAGGTCAGTGATGGAACATTGAATTAATCTCTGGTAATTACTCATAGTGCAGGCCATCATTTGTTTACTGTGTCACTACAGGTAGATATTATATGTAATCCTTACTTCTACTCTATATCATTTGTAAGCCATTATTGGCCTGGTCCCAAAATGGATGGTCCAGTCTGAGTGACTAGGACATGTCCTCTCTGCATGGGAACAGAAGCAGCCAGTCTTGTTTTTGCATTGTTGGGCCTCTTCATTGAGGTGCAGCAAGAGTCCTGTGGCACAGTGAGCTATGCTACCCATGTCTGGGTACACTTGGGCCATGTCACAGTACATTGTTACCTGCTCATATGACTCAACACCCAGCCACACACAATAGCCCTATTGATGAATACTCTATGTTTTCAATTTCCAACAACTTGCTCACTCCTGGTATGTTCTGAGGTGTTCACCACTAATCATGGGTTCATATCAAAGTCACTCTTCGTGCTGTACTTACCCCTGTACAGTGTGACCATAACCACTGCTTTTGGATCCCAAAAGGGCTGCTTTATTTACAGAAACACATATGGGATCCGAAAGCAGAGCTTAGGTTCAAGCTTTACATGAGTAGATACAAGAAACATGGCTTTTATTGCTCATTGTGCTACTACAGTCAGGGACCAGTCACATGCGAATCAGTCTAGGACCCATCCTGAAAAGTACAGTCCAGCCTGAACTTCAAGGCCATGTTGCCTCCAAATAGGAACACAGACCACCTCAGACATGATCAAAATACAACATCACCATTGACAGCTTACATGACATCAGTGAAGCCGTGACATATTGATCTTTTCCATATCTGTTGAATGACAATGTAAATACTGTCTTGTTTTTATGTGGATACTTTGCAAGGATACATAGATATTGCAAGAGCAGAGCCAAAGTCTGTGCACTGCAGAATATGAGGGCAGATGCTGTGAGTTCAGACCCTGTGCCAGAGTCCAGTCTGGCTCTGGGGAAAGTAGTACTGAGAGATGGACCTGGCCAGAGGCCGGACGCTCTGCCCAGAAGCTACTGGTCATGACTAAATGTTGATCTAGGATCTGGGAAAGCAGTCATGTGGCCAGAGACAACTAAGCACAAAAGAGGGCCATGTCTAGCAGACAGTCTGAGAGATGTCGCTGAGAGCAGGGCCTAATGCCTGGGCGTTCACATAGTGAAAACTGGGAATAGTCAGAGGTTGGCCCAGTGGGCTCGAGGTTAAGAGATGATGAGCGAGGGAAGAGGTAATTGGAGCAAGGCCTGGTTTCAATCCCATTTGGCATAGCCAATGGCCGTGCCCAGTAAGCTGTTGGAGTGGTTGTGCTCAGCACAAGGCTGGGCACTACCAAAATTCATACCCTGCACCTAAATGTCTCAGGGGCTCAAGGGAATTGAGTGGCATCAGTGTCATCACTGGAGAAGTCAATGGTGATTCTATAAGTGATGTCATAAGTGATGCCAACAATGACGCCTTTGTGATATCGTCCATGACAAGATATATGAGGGTGTGAGCCATGCTTCTAGGAATTATGTTTGTGTAGCCTATAATAATTGGTGAATTTCTAGAGATGTCTAGGTTTTACATTGTAACCATAACATTCCTTCACATTTACCTTTTATGGCATTAAGCCATGATTTTATCTGTTAGGTTCTACAACATTCATTTCGATCTTTGCACTTTAGTAATAGAATTGTGTGGATGTATCCTTATCGATAGACCTGCTTCACATAACGTGTTATTGAGTCACATTTATTTTCACTGGCATGATATAAACATGCAAAAATTACGCTTTTCAAAATATATTTTACTTGTTATTTTTATCGGTATTTTGCCTTTTGACATGTTAATTGACACAGTATTTTTAATTATTTACATCGCAAGTAGATGCTCGTTGCAAGGATTTTGGCAGTTTACCATAGTACAGCTTTTTGTTCAGTATCTGCTAAGAAATGTCAATCTCATTTGATCTCCTTCTGCATATGCTTTTTCGTTACTTTGTTCTCTTGTGCAGTTTTCGTTTATGGTACTTCTGCAGACTTCCATGTCTTATGCACATGCTTGTTAGAGGGTTGTTCCTTCCTTTTTGTGAGTTTGTGTATCTATTTCACTCATTAAAGTTTCTAGGGTTGTTGGATAACGGAACCAGATTTTAACAATCATTTCTGTAGCATGTTTATCTCTGCTGTGACCTTTACTGTGAACCCCATAGTTGTGGTTTACTGTTTTTCTGAATTGGTGCGTTGTTTTTTGCTGTTTGTGTTGTCGATCATTCACAATTCATGGTGGGTGAGTGGAAGATAAGGATCTGTTGGTATGCTAACTGGAAAATTGTTTAGATTTTGTGTCGGAGGCACAAAGTCACCAGTGGAGGCCGGCAAGTACAGCTTAGAGGAGGGCGGGTGGGGAGTAACATACACGTGCACACTCACTTACACCCATGCATTCACATGCAGACATGCATGCATACAACCATTCACAACACTCACTCACAAATACACATACATTAATACATACACACACGCACCAAAAAGTAAATTAAAACACAACACTTACCTGCTGCAGCTCTCTGGGAGGGAAGCCTCCGAGATGCCAGGAGGGTTTGGACTACTGTGAGGCACCAGTCTCCACCTCGTCACAGAGTGGGATAGAGTCAGTGAGACTGCTGACCCCACCCCACTCTGTGATGAGAGGCAGTGATGGACGCTAGGGCCTGAGCACTTCAGGGCTTAAAATGGAAGCGCCCAGGTACAAGTCTATCACTGATACTCCCCCTCGTCACGAGGGGGAGGGCCTCGAGGACCTTTGCCGAGCTGAGAAGGTCACGCCCACAGGAGCTGTGACATCCTCAGCCCAGCAAAGTTCAGCTTAGGCAGCCAGAAGCCTGCAAATTTATCGCATCTCTATCTAGCTCCTGGCTGCCTGACATGAAAATAAAGAGTGTGTGTCAGGCTAATCTTTGCCCAGCCTGACACACACCCTTTTTGTCCGAAAGGTGTGGGGGCGTGGTCCCTCCACTCTTATGGACTTGTCGCTGCTGAAAGTTACTGTAACTCCACAACTCCACTGTCCACTTCATATCCCAGGATGAACCGTAGCTAAAAGTTTATTTCTCTGACAGTTTGTAATGATACGCAGACCACTTACCATTGACCTATATTTGTGAGAATGTTGTTTCAAAATGGCTTCAATATAGTAATTTCGATATGTATTTTTAGCTCAATCAGTGTCCATGATCATCTTTTTAAATGGCAGCAAGTCAGTGATCACAACCATTTCAGTTATGAATACTTCAATAACCAGGCTATATTTACTTTAAGTGGAGACTGTTCAGGCTTTTTTGTCTGTTTCCTCTGTTCATGGTCATTTCCAAGAAGTGACTGCAGCCACTGATTGAAGATTGTAGAAATACAGTGATTGCAATTATTTATATAGAAAACACATACATAACACGTTTTCATTTACCATGAATAAGTGTGGGCTAGTTTGGGGGTGTTAGACTTGGCACCTTTGGCGTGGGTCTCCCTTCCATTTTTTGCTGTTGCCTCTTATGTTTTTGCTGGTTTTAGATGCTTTTGGGCACTGTGCCACTGCTGTTCAGTGCCACAGTGCAAGTGCTCCCTACTGTAAATTGATGTGTTGATTAGTGACTCCATGATTGGGTTATTTGATTTACTTGTCAGACCCTAGTACAGTGCACCATGGGTGCCCAGGGCTTGTAAATCAAATGCTGCTGGTGGGCTTGCAGCACTGGTTGTGCCACCCACAGAAGCAGCTTGTAAAGTGTGTCTCAGGCCTGCCATTGCAGAGCCTGTGTGCAGTCTGTGACTGCCATGTCGACTTGGCAAGTGCACCCACTTGCCAGTCCCTAAACCTTCCCTTATCTTCATATCAGACACCCCTAAGGTAGGCCCAAGGGCAGGGTGCATTGTAAGTATAAGGTAGGACATGCCCTGGTGTGTGTGGCATGTCCTAATAGTGAATTACAGCCATTTTCGTTTTTCACTATTGCAAGGCTACCTGTTCCCCATAGGCCAGAATGGGCAGTTTGATTATTACACCTTATAATCCTAACTGACCCAGGGAACATGGTAGAAAAACGAATTTAGTATGCCTGAACTCAGAATGATAAAATACATCTTTTAGTGAAGTTGGTTTTAACATTCTGTGTTTGAAAATACCACTTTTAGAAAGTAGGTATTTTCTTGCCTAACCATCCAGCTGCTTCTGCTCAGGTTGTGTATTGTATGTCTGGGTTTGTGAGTGACAGGGGCTGGGGGATTCCAGGAGGCAGGGTGAGTCAGCACTAGGCTGAATAGGTCTGCCTGAAGGAGGATGGGTGGGAGGAGTTGCCCCTGGGTCTGAATAGGGCTGTGCCTGCCTTCCACAATGCTGACTCCACCTCCTGCTGGGCGTCTGATGGCTCTGCCCCTCACTCTCAAAGGAAAGAAGGAGTCATGTACACAAAGTGCTCCAAGACTGACCAGAACTGGTTTGGACTAGGCATAGGCCTCTCTGCCTTCAGAGAACAAAGGATTTCTGTGTATAAATACTGGGGCCCAGACCCCATGAAATTAGATCACTTCTGGGAAATCAAGAATCCTGTTGCCAAGGAGAAGAACCGGAGAAGCTGAAGGAGGAGTACTGTCCCTGTGCTCTTTTGCTGATTGGGGTTGGCCTGCAGTGGTTGCTTTCTGCCAAGGACAGGAGAAAAGACTTTGCTGTGCTTATCATCTTGAAGAAGAGAATCTCCAAGGGCTTGAACTGAGCTTGCCTCCTGCCTGAAGTCACAGGGACACAAAGACTTCACCCCTTCTGTTTGCCTGCATCTGGAACTGCTGTTTTAGCTGCTAACAGAGGGAAATTGCAACACCGACGCCGGCGAGCGACGCCGTAACCTGCACCGAAGCCGTGGGCACCGCTCGTGAAGAGCACGACGCACCGCCCCGACTTGCACCGTAGGCCCGACGCCTGCCGACGCCGTGCGACATCGACTCCGAAGCTGTCATCGAGGCCGCTGCCTGCACCGGAGCCGAGGACACCGCTCGTGACGCTCACGACGCACCGTCCCGACTCGCACCGCAGCCCCGACTTCACCGACGCCAGGGCTTCATCATCGCGGAGCCGATCCTCGACGTGGGTGACCCCCGAATCCATCGACACCTCACCTCCCCTGCGCTGCAGTAAGGAACCGAGACATCACCTCCCCTGGGGTCGTAAGGAACCGACGCCGCCGGCGCCAACGAAGCATCACCTCCCCGACGCCGTGCACCGTCTTTGTTTTCATCGAATTCCAGGTACTGTTCTTTGTGGGTCTGCTCGACTCCGGGCCCGACGCCGCGCACCTCGCGGTCGGCGCCGTACTTTGGGATTTCCACCGGTCACGACGTCGTGATAACTCCAAGTGGAGTTATTTGTTGCTACAAGCTTTATTTGATTGACTATCCTATTTTTGAAGATAATGTGAACTGTCTCTATCATTTTAAGTCTATTTTTAGATTACAGTATTGTGGATTTTTGCTATTGGGTCTTGTGTTAAGTCTATATAAAGATTACTTATTTTTACATACAACCTGTGTGGTGTCCATCTGTAGTGTTTTCACTGTATTACTGTATGTGTTCACAAATGCTTTACACACTGCCTCTGAGATAAGCCTGTCTGCTCGTGCCAAGCTACCAGGGGGTGAGCAGGGGTTATTTTAGGAGTGTATCCCCTTATCCTGACTAGAAGCAAGGGTCCCTATTTGGACAAAGGTGCAAACCATTGCCAACTAGAGACCCCCAGTTCTAACATTGGTGGTCAGCGGTGAGGATTTGGACTTGCATTTGTGATTCATATACAGTGATTGGTGTACACTACTAGTGAGTGCAGACCAATACGCGACCACATACATTTTGATAGGACTTTTTTCCTTGGAACCTTTATTTTTGTTGAGAACTGCCAATTTTCACAATGAGCAAAAGAGGATCCATTGCACCTGCAGATATTGAATTTGAAGAAGATAGGGTTGATACCTACACTGTGCCAGAGCTCAAAGCCGTTTGTAAAAAGTTTAAAATCTCTATGAGAGGCCTCACCAGGAAGGAGGAGCTTCAAAAGGCGCTGAGGGCCTGGTTGGAAGCACGGAATGCCGGTGGGCAGCCCGAGGAGCCTGTGGAGGAGGCAGAGAATTTAGATGAGCAGCTTGAGGGGCCATTGGGCTTACCTGGGAGGAGAGTGCCTTCCAGGGAGGGCAGCAGTGTTTCTCAAAGGGCCTGTCTCCAGAGGAGCTGGAGGACAGGGAGAAAAGCAGGATGCATGAAATGGAGATGGCCAAACTGAAACAGGGAAGCCATGATAGCCTTGAGCACAAGAAATTGGAGTTGGAAAGTAAGAGGTTGGCCATGGAAGAAAGGAAGATGCTTTTAGAGCATGAGAGAGTGGTGAGGGAGCTAGAGCTAAAGGCTAGGAGCCTAGAAATCACTCCCTCTGGTGGCAGCACACCTCCAGTGCCTGGAGAAGGAAGAGTGTACATCCCCAAGGAGGTTATTAAAGATTTCATGAAGGGGGAGGACATTGGGCAATGGTTTAAAGCATATGAGATCGCCATGACATCACACCGGGTCCCTGAGAAGGATTGGGGAGCGGGGTTGTGGGGCCGCTTTACAGGTGAGGGAAGGGAAACCTTGCTAGCCTTGCCCACAGAGGATCAGATGTCCTATGCCCACCTGAAGGAAGCTTTAGTGGCAAGGTATGGGTTAACTCCAGAGCTTTATAGGCAGAAGTTTAGGAACTGCAAAAGCGGGAGTCTAGTACCTGGGTGGAGTATGTGTCTTATTTTTGCAGAGCATTGGATGGATGGGTGAAGGGTAGCAAAGTAGATGACTTGCAGGGGTTCTATGATTTAATTGCATGGGAGTACTTGTCCGGTAGCTGTTTTCCAGAGCTACGCCAGCACCTTGTTGACAGTAAGCTGACTAATCCTAGGAAGCTTGCTGAGGAGGCGGACCGCTGGGTCAGTACCCGGGTCCACAAGGGTCTTGTGGGAGACTCCGCCAAAGGTGGGCAGGGTCCCCAGCAGAAGAGTGGGGGGGACAAGGGTAAACAGAAGGAGTTCCAAAAAGGGCCCCAAAGTAAACCCCAAGGGAACCAAGGTAAGAGTTCCCAGCCTCCCACTGAGAAAAGACCATGGGTCCCAACAGATAAGTCTGTTCAGAAGGGGCCCAAGGTATGTTTTAGTTGTGGTCAGGTGGGTCACTTTGTAGGAAGTCCCAAGTGCCCCAATACCGTGACCACAGCACCCACTGGTGCAGCACCCCGGCAGATGGCTAGTGTAGCCCTGGGAGAGGAGTTGGGTGCCCAAGGTGGGTGGGGTCCCACAGAGATGTCCCTGGTCTCTTTAGGAGACAGTGAGATGGTCCCTAGGACCCAGCTGCCTGATAACACTAAAAAATACAGGCAGTGGGTGACCATCAATGGCCATAGGGTGGAGGCTCTGAGAGACACCGGGGCCAGTGTGACAGCTGTCAGTTGTCGGCTGGTGTCTGAGGAGCAGGTGATCCCCAACGTATTCTACCCCGTAGTTGCCGCTGACAACTCAGAGAGCCACTGTAAGGTGGCCCAGGTTCCCTTTGAGTGGGGGGTCTCAGGTATCCTTCAAGTAGCTGTGAGGCCAGCCATGCCTGTTGACTGTCTGCTAGGCAATGATTTGGAGAGCTCCACTTGGGCGAAGGTGGAGCGGAGGTCTCATTTGGAGATGTTGGGTCTGCCAGAGTGGGCGTGTGTGACCACTCGGTCAATGGCAGCCGGTAAGGGTATTCAAGAGAGCCTGGAAGAATGGCCCAGGTGCCTGCCTTAAAGAGAGGAGGCAGGGGGCACGGGAAACCGGCCCCTGAAGTTCCCACGGTCCAGGAGGAGGCAGACCTTGAGGGGGATGCCCTGGAACCTACAGGGGAACAAGTGGCTGAACTGGGGGACCTGCCTGAGCTGACCCATTGGCAGCAGGAAGGAGGCCCCTCCAGGGAAGAGTTCTGCGAGGAGCAGAAGAAGTGCCCTTCTCTTGAGGGCTTGCGGCAACAGGCTGCAAGCCAGGCAGCAGGTGATCAGTCTGGATCACACTGGATCTACTGGGAGAATGGTCTCCTGTATAGTGAGCCTAAGGTTGCTGAGCCTGGGTCAGCCCGTGTGCTGGTGGTACCCCAGCGCTTCAGAGCCTTCCTACTGGGTCTGGCTCATGATGTGCCTTTAGCAGGACATTTGGGGCAAGACAAGACCTTTCAAAGGCTTGTCACCCACTTTCATTGGCCCCAAATGCGCAAGAGTTCAGATACTCATTGCAGGACCTGTCAGACTTGCCAGGCAAGTGGTAAGAGTGGGAGGAAGCGCAAGGCTCCTCTCCAACCTTTCCCTGTTGTCAGCACCCCCTTTGAGAGGGTGGGTATTGACATTGTGGGGCCTCTGGATCCCAAGACAGCCATGGGCAACAGGTTCATCCTGGTCTTGGTGGACCATGCCACCCGGTACCCGGAAGCCATCCCTCTTCGGACAGTGACGGCCCCCGTGGTGGGACGTGCACTGATGGGGATTTTCTCCCACGTGGGGTTCCCCAAGGAGGTGGTGTCTGACCATGGTACCAACTTCATTTCCAATTATATGAAGTCCCTGTGGCAGGAGTGTGGTGTAACCCATAAGTTCACCACTCCTTACCACCCCCAAGGTAATGGGCTGGTTGAGAGATTCAACCAGACCCTTAAAGGCATGATTAGGGGTCTTGAAGAACCCATGAGGCGTAAGTGGGACGTCCTCTTGCCATGCCTACTCTTTGCTTACAGAGAGGTGCCACAGAAGTCCTTAGGGTTCAGTCCCTTTGAACTGCTGTACGGCCATCCTGTAAGAGGACCTCTGAGTCTGGTCAAGGAAGGCTGGGAGAAAGCTCCCAGGAAAAGTCCCCAGGATGTATTTAGTTACATGCTGGCCTTCAGGAACCAGACTCGGCGTTTCAGACAACTCGCTGAGGTGAATCTGGAAGCCAGCCAGGAAGAGATGAAACGTTGGCATGATCAGAATGCCACTCTGATCGAGTTTCAGCCTGGACAAAAGGTTTGGCTCATGGCCCCAGTGGAGCCCTGTGCGCTCCAAGATAAGTGGACCGGACCATTTGAGGTGGTGGAGCGCAAGAGTGATGTCACCTACTTGGTGGACTTGCAGTCTCCCAGGAACACCTTGCGGGTCCTGCATGTGAACCGCCTGAAGCCCCACTTTGAGAGGTCTGAAGTGGGCATGCTCTTAGCAACAGATGCTGGGATGGAAGAAGAGACTGAACCTCTTCCTGACCTCCTGTATGCAAAAGAGCAAGATGGGTCAGTGGATGGTGTGAACCTCTCTCCCACCCTGACCCCTGAGCAGCAGAATGACTGTCTCCAACTATTGGGACAGTTTTCTGATCTGTTCTCCCTGACTCCCAGTATCACTGAATGGTGCGTCCATGATGTGGACACTGGGGACAGTCCTCCTGTGAAGCACAAAACTTACAGAGTGACTGACAGGGTGAGAGCTTGCATCAAGGAGGAGGTCTCCAAGATGTTTGCCTTAGGGGTGATTGAGTCCTCTAACAGCCCTTGGGCCAGCCCAGTGGTCTTGGTCCCAAAGGCTGCCGCGCCTGGTGCCACACCCGAACTCCAGTTCTGTGTGGACTACCGAGGACTCAATTCAGTCACCAGGACTGACGCGCACCCCATCCCCAGAGCTGATGAGCTCATTGATCGGTTGGGGGCTGCCCGTTACCTCAGCACGTTTGATCTAACGTCTGGATACTGGCAGATCGCCTTAACTGATGGGGCCAAAGAGAGGTCAGCATTCTCCACACCAGATGGGCACTACCAATTCCGGGTGATGCCCTTTGGGATGAAGAATGCCCCTGCCACCTTTCAGAGGTTGGTCAACCAGGTGTTGGCTGGGCTGGAGGATTTCAGTGCCGCCTACCTGGATGACATTGCAGTGTTCAGTGCCACTTGGGAGGAACATCTGCACCACCTCTGGGAAGTGTTGAAGGCGCTGCGGAAGGCAAGCCTCACGATCAAGGCGAGTAAGTGCCAGATCGGGCAGGGTTCTGTGGTGTACTTGGGACACCAGGTTGGGAGCGGCCAGGTGGCGCCCCTACAGCCCAAGATAGATACCATCCTGGCTTGGGAACCCCCAAAACCCAGACAGAGGTGAGAGCCTTCTTAGGACTCACCGGGTATTACAGGAGGTTTGTCAAGGGGTATGGCAACATTGTTGCACCCTTGACTGAGCTGACTTCCAGGAAGCAGCCCAGGAAAGTGAACTGGACTGATGCCTGCCAAAAGGCTTTTGATGCCCTGAAATCTGCCATGTGCACGGCGCCTGTGCTTCAGGCGCCCAACTTCTCAAGGGAATTCATTGTGCAGACAGATGCTTCAGAGCATGGTGTTGGGGCTGTGCTTTCACAGATGAATGAGGAGGGCCTAGACCAACCTGTAGCCTTTATTAGTAGGAGGTTACTCCCACGGGAACAGAGGTGGAGTGCGATTGAGCGTGAGGCATTTGCTGTGGTCTGGGCACTGAAGAAGTTGAGACCATACTTGTTTGGGTTTCACTTCCGGGTTCAGACAGACCACAGGCCCCTCAGATGGTTAATGCAGATGAGGGGTGAGAATCCAAAACTGTTGAGGTGGTCCATTTCCCTACAGGGGATGGACTTCACGGTGGAACACCGCCCTGGTACAGAACACGCCAATGCTGATGGTCTGTCCAGATTTTTCCGCCTTAGTGATGAGAACTCCCAGGAGGGAGGGTAGTTCTCCCCACATTTCAGCTGGAGGGGACACGTGTTAGACTTGGCACCATTGGCGTGGGTCTCCCTTCCATTTTTTGCTGTTGCCTCTTATGTTTTTGCTGGTTTTTGATGCTTTTGGGCACTGTGCCACTGCTGTTCAGTGCCACAGTGCAAGTGTTCCCTACTGTAAATTGATGTGTTGATTAGTGACTCCATGATTGGGTTATTTGATTTACTTGTCAGACCCTAGTACAGTGCACCATGGGTGCCCAGGGCTTGTAAATCAAATGCTGCTGGTGGGCTTGCAGCACTGGTTGTGCCACCCACAGAAGCAGCTTGTAAAGTGTGTCTCAGGCCTGCCATTGCAGAGCCTGTGAGCAGTCTGTGACTGCCATGTCGACTTGGCAAGTGCACCCACTTGCCAGTCCCTAAACCTTCCCTTATCTTCATATCAGACACCCCTAAGGTAGGCCCAAGGGCAGGGTGCATTGTAAGTATAAGGTAGGACATGCCCTGGTGTGTGTGGCATGTCCTAATAGTGAATTACAGCCATTTTTGTTTTTCACTATTGCAAGGCTACCTGTTCCCCATAGGCCAGAATGGGCAGTTTGATTATTACACCTTATAATCCTAACTGACCCAGGGAACATGGTAGAAAAACGAATTTAGTATGCCTGAACTCAGAATGATAAAATACATCTTTTAGTGAAGTTGGTTTTAACATTCTGTGTTTGAAAATACCACTTTTAGAAAGTAGGTATTTTCTTGCCTAACCATCCAGCTGCCTCTGCTCAGGTTGTGTATTGTATGTCTGGGTTTGTGAGTGACAGGGGCTGGGGGATTCCAGGAGGCAGGGTGAGTCAGCACTAGGCTGAATAGGTCTGCCTGAAGGAGGATGGGTGGGAGGAGTTGCCCCTGGGTCTGAATAGGGTTGTGCCTGCCTTCCACAATGCTGGCTCCACCTCCTGCCGGGCGTCTGATGGCTCTGCCCCTCACTCTCAAAGGAAAGAAGGAGTCATGTACACAAAGTGCTCCAAGACTGACCAGAACTGGTTTGGACTAGGCATAGGCCTCTCTGCCTTCAGAGAACAAAGGATTTCTGTGTATAAATACTGGGGCCCAGACCCCATGAAATTAGATCACTTCTGGGAAATCAAGAAACCTGTTGCCAAGGAGAAGAACCGGAGAAGCTGAAGGAGGAGTACTGCCCCTGTGCTGTTTTGCTGATTGGGGTTGGCCTTCAGTGGTTGCTTTCTGCCAAGGACAGGAGAAAAGACTTTGCTGTGCTTATCATCTTGAAGAAGAGAATCTCCAAGGGCTTGAACTGAGCTTGCCTCCTGCCTGAAGTCACAGGGACACAAAGACTTCACCCCTTCTGTTTGCCTGCATCTGGAACTGCTGTTTTAGCTGCTAACAGAGGGAAATTGCAAGACCGACGCCAGCGAGCGACGCCGTAACCTGCACTGAAGCCGTGGGCACCGCTCGTGAAGAGCACGACGCACCGCCCCGACTTGCACCGTAGGCCCGACGCCAGCCGACGCCGTGCGACATCGATTCCGAAGCCGTCATCGAGGCCGCTGCCTGCACCGGAGCCGAGGACACCGTTCGTGACGCTCATGACGCACCGTCCCGACTCGCACCGCAGCCCCGACTTCACCGACGCCAGGGCTTCATCATCGCGGAGCCGATCCTCGATGTGGGTGACCCCCGAATCCATCGACACCTCACCTCCCCTGCGCTGCAGTAAGGAACCGAGACATCACCTCCCCTGGGGTCGTAAGGAACCGACGCCGCCAACGAAGCATCACCTCCCCGACGCCGTGCACCGTCTTTGTTTTCATCGAATTCCAGGTAATGTTCTTTGTGGGTCTGCTCAACTCCGGGCCCGACGCCGCGCACCTCGCGGTCAGCGCCGTACTTTGGGATTTCCACCGGTCACGATGTCGTGATAACTCCAAGTGGAGTTATTTGTTGCTACAAGCTTTATTTGATTGACCTTCCTATTTTTGAAGATAACGTGAACTGTCTCTATCATTTTAAGTCTATTTTTAGATTACAGTATTGTGGATTATTGCTATTGGTTCTTGTGTTAAGTCTATATAAAGATTACTTATTTTTACATACAACCTGTGTGGTGTCCATCTGTAGTGTTTTCACTGTATTACTGTATGTGTTCACAAATGCTTTACACACTGCCTCTGAGATAAGCCTGTCTGCTCGTGCCAAGCTACCAGGGGGTGAGCAGGGGTTATTTTAGGAGTGTATCCCCCTTATCCTGACTAGAAGCAAGGGTCCCTATTTGGACAAAGGTGCAAACCATTGCCAACTAGAGACCCCCAGTTCTAACAGGGGGCAACAAATGTTGATGCCAACACCTGCTGTTTATGATAAATTGATGATCGTAAACATATGCGAGAAAGAACAAGATGACAACTTTTGGAATAAATTCCAACTTGCATTAATCAATCCCATGCATTGATGTTTCTGATTGCTTAGATTGTCCTGCAGTTCGCTGAAGTCCATAATGCTAGCTAGCAGGTTTCTATTTTTTAAACATTTCTGACGATGGCAAACAATGCCAATATGTGTAACGTGCACACTGGACAGTGAAATATTCTAGTATCTCTACTGAGTGTAATTGTGGCATTCTTTATTATCTATAGACATGATATATTACATGACGTATTATAATTCCAACCATTTTTGATAATATTGAATCCGAAAACCATTGCTCCTTTGCACATTTGTTTGCTGACATGGGGGATCCACTCTTGTTTATATACGTATCCGATCTGAGAACATCTATACATTGAACAAGGTACTGCCGCCTTCCATCTACAACCGATATGCAAAGGAATATGTGTCTTTAGTGAGCGTACCTGCATCTGACCTTGCATTGACCTCTACTGCTTGATGTAGTATTTCACTTTAGCAGCTCCATTTAAATTAATGATGTAATTGATGTAAATGGTTGTGTGATATGTGATCTCAGCAATGATGTCATTAATAACAATGTTATTTGTGACATCATGTATGAGGCCATAAGCTATACATTTTTGGTTGCGAAACTCACAACAATTGGCGAGTTTCAGAGGGTTTTATGTTGTAACCCATATGCCCCTGTTTGTGAAGGTTTATTTTAAAGATTTTTTAAATAATGTTGGCCAATTAATTAGTAGTAAACATAAATTATGGCAATTTTGGCTCACTAATAGGTGTGGTCCCCTTGACTAAACTGCACCAAACACTCCAAAACATTATTTCAGCCTAGTCATGTTAACTTTTCCAATGTGCTGCAGAATGTTTAGGGGTGAGTCAATAGATGGGGGAATGATCAAAAATACCATTTCCAATGGAGAAATCATCGGAAACTTTCTCAGCAAAAGTAGCACATACAGTTGCACGAAAGTGTACTTAATTTGGCAAGCTCCATTGAAGATATTTCTTCGTTTGCTGCAAACCCTTAGAGAGACTTTGGGAAAATGTCCCCTTCTATAAGCATGCTTAAATATAAATCCGTCCATCCGTCCGCCGTCCGTCCGTCCGTCCGTCCGTCCATCCATCCATCCATCCATCCATCCATCCATCCTTATCTATCTATCTATCTATCTATCTATCTATCTATCTATCCGCCTGTCCACCAGTCTGCCTGCCTGCCTGTCTATCTGTCTATCTATAGATATATATATATAGATATAGCTATAGATATATATGTTTCATGGCGATCCGTCCATGGAAAAATAATTTAAGGAAGGTGAAAAAAGTTTTCTATTGATATGTCGTGTTTTATGCCAATTTATCTATAAAAGAGGGATATAGTTAAAAGAGGAGGTCAATACAATTTTAATTTGCTTATAACTGTGGCGCTGGGTGATCAATCTATATCGAGTGTTATAAGTAGTTAGCAAGTGATACCCAGGGCAGGTATATTAGCTTTTGTGAAGATTCAAAGAGTGGCAAAGTTAAAGGTGGAGGGCGGTGCCAAAATATTTTTGATTTACTAATACCATTTGATGCATTTGCATGAAATATGTCAATGGCGTAGCACATTTAGCACTTTTTTAGCGTTGCTAAGTACGTGCAGATCCACCAGGTGGAGGTCTGAGTTAAAAAGGGGATGCAAACTAGTGTTCATTCACTAGTAACATTGACGCAGTCTGATACATCTGCACAACATAATTTGGCAAAGCTTGACAAGTTTGGTTTTTGATTGATATGTCAAGCTTTGTGCCAGTAGCCCAGAGGAGCAAAGTTAAAGGAGGGAACAATAAGATTTTCAATTACCTGTTAACTTTAGCACTGTTTGATGACTCTGCATCAAATGTGGCAGGCAGCAAGTTACACCCAGTGCAGGTGTTTCAGGTTTTGTTCAGATCTAATAGTGCGAGGAGGTAAAGAGGGGGGTGTCATAACATTGTTTGATTTACTAATAACTTTCGTACTGTCTGATGAAGCTGCAAAAAATGTAGAAGAAACTAACCATGTTTAGCCAATTTTTGGTTTTCTTAATTTCATTGAGTCCCATCAAAGGGAGGGGTGGATCCCAAGGGGATGTGAGAGAAATATTGGACTGCTAATACATTTGACACTGTTTGTTGAATCCATACACGATTTCTCAGATGTTTGGAGGTTTAGCTTACTGTTGGTTATATCAAGTTTTGAGCAGATCCGTTGGGGTGGAACAAAGGTAAATGGAAGGGCAATTTGAGTTTCGTTCACTAATAACTTTGTCAATGTTCAGTTAAACTGCATGAAATTTGGTAGATAGCAAATTAAGCCCAGTGCAAGGTCAGGCAAGCTCTGCAACTAACCCCAAAGCACACAGCTGACAGTGGTTGGGCACAGGGCCTGGCTGAATGCTGTGCATAGCGCAGAATGGGTACCTGGCAGGCCATGCACAGTGGGGCTTGGTTGGCCACAGCTGGTTGGGCACGGGGCCTGACCTTGCATCAACCCCTGCAGTGCACAGCCAAAGTCCATGTGCAACATGGCTAGAGTTGTCAATGCAGATTGGGAGCAGGGCCTGACCACCAGCTCCACTGCCCACACCCAGAGGTCTTGCACAGCAGAGGTCGAAAATTAAGTAAATTATCCCAAAAAAACTATGACATTTAATTAAAAACACACGCGTTAAGACTGAGTTAGAGGCTCAAATGCATAAAGCCACTGAAATTCGACAGTTATGTTTAAGAATGAACACAGCACACAACATAACTGACGGTTGTCTGACATGTTCTCCAGTTAGGTCTTGTGTTTTTGGTGGTCGACCATGACTTATGTTATGTGTTGTGTGCACTCTTAAACTTAAGACACACACACACACGCACACACAAATGTATTTATTTATATTTTTCTACATTATAATATATATAATATACACAAGCCATGGCATATAAAATAATTGTAGCCCAATAAAGTAAGGTATTTAGAGCATCTGTACTACTAAACACATGCTCACACATTTATTACTACAGGGCTAAGGTCAAATTTGAGTTTATTACCCAGTACAGTAAAATTGACACGAGAAAAATATTGGTTACTGTCTCAGAAATTGCATGTAACAATTGCTTGACACCTGAGAACAACTCTCCCAATAATCATGAGGCCTTTTTAATGACATTTTGCTTTACTGCATAAATGTAAACTTTTGTATCCTTGCTTTAGGTAATTATCTTAAAAGATGCAAATAAACATCAAAACATGTCATGATGTAAACCATATATGTAGATGCATCAAATGTAATAGTACTTTGTAACCATCTGGAAATGTCATAAAAGTAAAACAAGAAATCAAATCCTTTAATGGCTGCATTTTCATAATGTCCATGAAAAGAGACAACAAGCATTTGCAATGCAATCGGTCTCGCCTTTGGGGCCTTATAAGTATTTAGCCATGCAGCACATTTTTTGAAGCTGTGGGGGGGCAGTAGCGGTTCTACCGGGAAGCAGGGAAGGGAAACAGTGCTCTAAAACCGCAATGCTTTTTGTTATTAATAGCCAAATAAAGAAAGGACATCATCTGTCAAACCACAGGGGGTCTACCAACTCAGCCCCAATATCTGAAAAACAAAAGAAATGTGTTGGCTAGAATGGTAGAATCAAAAGTACACTAACCTGAATGTTTAATTGGCTTTACAGTGATAAACTCAGAAAGAAAAATGGGAACTCAATGGGTCACAGAAGGAGGTAATAGCTGGACCAAATGGGGCATAAAGGCACTTAGAATCCACTAGGGGGCCTAACGAGGAGCTTCGATAAGAGGGGAGTGCGTTGGTTGCAGCAGCATTGGGAATAAGGAGTGCCTCTTCCTCAATGCCTCATGCTTGATCGCGCTATACTTCAGTTTTCTTCTACCTCAAATCCTTGTGTTAACAAACACACGACTGGAGTAACTTTTTAAAAAAAACTTTCTATCACTATGCAAACAAATGTTTGCCTTAGTTGTGCTGGTGACCCCTGATGTTTTCATAATGTTGATTGTTATTACAAGAGAATCATTGGATTCAACATTGGTTAGGGATGCGTGTCTTGGGGGGTGGGAGGCTGGCACACAAAGGGGAAGCAGCATGTAGGGAGAGAGGAACTGGAACCTATAGGTAATGTGGAGAAACTTCACCACTGAGAGGGACAAGGAGCTCATGTGCAAGAGAAAGAATATCCAGAAGTGGTGAGGAGACAGCCTACTGCCAACCAGATGATAAGAGTATGTGGGTGTCTGCGCCCGTCAGCGTCCCGGAGGCGGCCGGCGCTGGCCATGCTGCCAGTTTGCCTCTCAATCATGGGAAACGCATGTGCTACAGCAGAGCAAGGTTATTTGACATCGGTAAGTGGGTGAGCTGCCGCTACCACTTAGTGCTTAACCCCGACGTCAATGCCCTCGCCTTCATGCACTGTAACTGGGCGGCTTTTCCTCCCAACTGTGAGATCTATTTGGGGAGGCAGGTTAAGGGCACCTCGGGACACCAATCAGGGCCGCAGCAGCGGGAGGGCGGTCAGCTAACGGCCCTACTCCTCAATTGCCGGTCCTTAAAAAAACATGAGCTACACTTTTATAATCTGCTGCTGGATACAAATCCAGATATAATGTTTATAACTGAAACTTGGCTTAATGAAAGCTCTAATCCCACTATTGCGAGCGCCATTCCTCCCAGCTACCAGATCATAAGGAAGGATCGGCCAGTGGGTATAGGCGGCGGCGTTGCTATAATCTATATATCTATATATATCTATATATCTAAACGCAAATTCCTGCTTGCCGTCTCTCCCAGACATTGTAGCTCAACGACTTAACTCCTCCCTGCTATTTGACCCCTAACTGCTCCTCCCCCCCAAGTGGTTCAACCCCAAGACAACGTGCACTCTATGAGGTTATCTCAGAACTCTCGGACTACCTCAATGCTGCTCAGCACACTTGGACTTCAGAACCTATATGTAGAATACTGCTTTATTGTATCAACCCCAAGGCAACGTGCACTCTATGAGGTTATCTCAGGACTCACGTACTACCTCAATGCTGCTCAGCACACTTGGACTTCCGAACCTATATCTAGAATACTGCTTTATTGTATGAATCTTGCTCAAAAACTGTTGTGAAGCGCTCCGATACCCAGGCCAGCGCTATATAAAACTCCTTAATAAATAAATAATAAATATAATTTAAAAAAAAACAACTTTTTCCTGCTCCATAGTACCCACAGATGAGGTAGTTGGGGCTGAATGCCTCTGTTTTCACTTTGTTGTGTCTGCACATCAATCTTTCGCTGGCAAACTAATTTACAGGCCCCCTGGACCTGCCGGAAAGTTCATTGAGTCTATTAGTGACGTCATCTCTCCCCTTGTTGCTAAATACAAGCACTGCCTGGTGCTAGGTGATTTTAACATTCATATGGACATGCCGACCGAGCGGGAGTCAATCAGGCTGCGGGAATCTTTAGACATTCTTAATATGGTCCCTACGTCCATCTCCCCACCCACAAGAAGCGACACACTTTGGATCAGATTTTCTCTAATGTAGAGATAGATATTGACGCACCTCTTCCGATAGTGTGGTCAGGCCACTATCTCCTAGGTTTTAGAATTGGTAAAGAGCCGCATTGCCCGCAATTTTATGGGAAATCCCGCCACAGCAGTTTTAGACCTTTCCATCAGATCACCCCAGAAGCCCTGAGTGTCGCCCTTAGTCACCACCTGATTACCCTCAGTGGCAACCTCAAGAGTGATGTTTCTAGCCTGGAGAACTGGCTACAGCTCCGCTCTAGCGAACTTGCTCCCCCCACCTCTCGCTCAGCAAAATCCGCCCGAGCCTCTGCCCCTTGGTTGACAGAAGCCCTTAGATAGAGCAAAAGTGCCTGTAAACGTATGGAGAGGGCTTGGCGGAATAATTTCAATCCTGAGGATAAAATAACCTATCAACAGGCCCTGAAGGTACATTATAATAAAATTTGCGAGAAAAAGAAATATTTCTTCTCCTCCAAAATTGAGTCAGCGGGGAACAAAAGCAAAGAAATCTTCAAAATTGTAAAAGATTTTTCATCCCCCAGGGCTGTTGACAGACCCTTTACCCCCACTGGTGAATGGATTAGCCATCTTGCGTCTTATTTCCACGACAAAATCAAAATCATTCAGGACTCCTTTGAGGACCTGTTCCTGGCGAAGGGAGCAACAATAGAGCCTCCCTCCCCTGTCAACTTTATGACAGGCCCTCCTCTCACATAGTTTCCTCCAATGCCCTTGGAAAAATCTTTAGAGATAATGAAAGCCCTCAAGTCAGGTTCTCCCTCAGACCCATGCCCAGCTAAAGTATTGGCATCTATAGCAGGGCTTATCAATCCAGCTGTTAACTTGATCCTGAACGCCTCGCTGAAAAATGGGCAGGTGCCAGACAGCTGCAAAAATGCAAAAATTCTCCCTTTATTAAAAAGGCCTTTGGCTGACCCTTTGGTGGCCTCGAATTATAGGCCAATATCATTACTTCCCTTCTTCTCTAAAGCGCTGGAGAAATATGTGAATCTAGTCACTACTGAATATGTGGAAGCCAACCATGTGCTCCATCATAGCCAGTCTGGCTTCAGAACGAACTTTAGTACAGAAACAGCCCTACTGGAAGTCTCTGAAGTCATCAAGGTGACGCTAGATAAAGGAGGTAAAGCAGTGCTTATTCTGTTGGACCTTTCCGCGGCCTTCGATACCGTGCCCCACGACCGGCTCCTGCAGAGACTTGGTGGCACAGTACTCAAGTGGTTCTCTTCCTTTCTGGTAGACCGACAGCAAAATATTTGGTCTCCTCCTTTTGCTGCCTCCATCCTCCCCATGAAGGTAGGGGTTCCGCAGGGCTTGATCCTGAGCCCGACACTCTTCAATTTATATATGGTCCCCCTCGCGCATCTAGCTGAGGCACATTGCGCAACAATAGTATCATATGCAGATGATACTCAATTGCTGTTCACATGTGACAAGGGCGCTGAGTTTAGAGGGGATGAGATAAACATCTGCTTGACGGAGGGAGTTCTCCTGGCTTAGACTGAACCAATTAAAGTGCAATCCGGAGAAATCAGAGATCATCTTTTTTGGCCCCTCATCCTGTGATGCATGGCACCAATGGTGGCTCTGGACATGTCCCCCCCTGCAACCTCCGTAAGCACAGTCAAAAACTGAGGGGTCAAGCTAGATGATAATTTATCTATGAAGGCTCAGATCCAAACAGTAGCTGGCTCCTGTTTTGGCCTGTTAAAAATGTTAAAGAACTTTCTTCCCTTACTTCCGGTTCCTCACAGGAAGACTGTAGTCCAGGCTCTGATTGTGTCGAGGCTGGACTACGTCAACGTCTTGTACCTGGGCATTCCTGAATACTTATTAAATCGCCTTCAGGTGGTCCAGAATGCTGCGGCTAGGGCGATTCTCATGCTAGGACCCAGAGCGCGGATGTGCACCCATTTGAAAGCCCTGCACTGGCTGCCGGTCCGTAAGAGGATTCGGTTTAAAGCTTTGGTCTTGGCTTTCAAAGCTCTACACGACACTGGCGCCTTTTATACTAGGAAAAGAGTTCAGCATTACATACCGCGAAGAACTCTGAGGTCCTCATCGCAGCTGCAGGTGGCCATTCCCAAGTTTGCCCGCGCCCGTATGGGCGGTCGATCCTTCCAAGTGCAGGCCTCCCGTCTATGGAATGGCCTGCCACTGTCACTCAGGAGAGTGCAGGATCAACTCACCTTTAGGAAGCAGCTGAAAACTTGGCTATTCCAGCAATAGCCAATTGAGACTAGCCACTCCTTTATGTAATAGTACCAGTTGTCTGTCTTGAGTTCTTTAAGCGCCGGGGCACTCTACGGAGTAGCTGTGCGCTCTATAAGTACCAATTTACATTACATTACATTACAGGTGGGGACAGGGGCTGCTAGCCAGAATAGCAATGTAGAAACTGAAAATCCAGGTTAATATGAAACATTCACGTGCAGATTTCTATTTGTTTTCGCTGGGGAACAAAGATCTTCCTTAGTTTGCCAGTTCTAATAAAAAATACACCTTCAAAATCAAAAAGTAAAACGAATATTGCCACTGCCTGTGATTCCATGCTCAGGAGAAGAGCACTGCTTCTGACAATTCATAAGGAGGCAGAATCCTGTGACAACTGTCTCTTATGTTGGTGTTCAAAATGTGATTAGTGTGCATGTTTGCCATTTTTTTTTCATTTTAAATATAAGCCCAGATGCATGTTTGTTTGTTCAATACTGCTATGAATTATACAAATCAACTAACACATTTTTTTGACTTGTATTTGTCAGCCGTCTATTTAGTTGCTTTAATAATATTGCGTGACCTCCTCCATGCTAGGAAGTCACCCTAAATAAACTATGAATAGTAATCAAACTCGATAAACTCTGGCCAACTTATAACTTTTCTACGTTGGAGGAGGCTTCTTTCAAACAGGACCCCAAAAATGCACTATGAGACTCAAGCCCCCGCTCCCCTTACCGCCTCCTCAATTAAAAATAAGAGATCTCAGATTCTAATACACGCACTCTCTTGCCCCTTACACTCCCCATTTGTCAGATCCCTGAAACAATTGCTGCACCTTTCTTCTATATATACCACACAATCTATATACCCCTTACACCTCCAAACACCGCTCACCTGGGAAGGTCCGATGAAATCATCCAATCAGTCAGCTGTAGGGCACCGCTAAAATGAGATGCCATCTCTACGCCCCTGTCAGGAGGCACGGCGGGGCAGTCAACAGATGTAAAAAGGGTGCGCTATCAACTACCTGTTCACGTTAAAACCATAAAAACAATTCAACCACCAAATTAGCATTTAACCACGAAATATTTAAAATAATTATTAGCCTTCGTTAAACAGGAAATTAGTGTGTTAACATACAATAAATAAATTTAAAAATGCACGTTCTTTTTCCATGACGACGGGGTGTCGCTAGGCGGAGGGTTTAGTTAATTCTCACCAGACCTCGCGGAATGTCGGTGGTACACATAAGGTTACGCGCCTTGTACCTGTTTCCAGAAATAAGCATGAACGTCACCCACTTCTCGCACGCCTTTGTGGGGCCAATTTGTTGGTGAGATAGTAAAACAAGCATTTGCAATGCAATAGGACTCGCATTTACGAGAGACCTATTGCATTGCATTACGGACAACGGGAGGGGGGAAATACGGACAATGGGAGTGGGGGGCGGGGGGAGAAGGGGGCGAGAAGGCACAAACAAAGTAGTGCTCACAGTCTAAATAACACGTAAGTACTGTGTAACACTCGAAGTAAAGGGGCCAGTAGCCATGGGAGGGTACAAATGACGACATGGCCATAGTAAGGAGGGACTAACAAGCCTCATAATCAATCAGACGGCAGCATTTACGAAAGACAGTGACACGAGCCAATTAAAAACATGGGCGGAGAGTGGGCGGAGCTTCCACTGAGCTTCCACTCCATACTGAATAATGCATGCCTCGCAAAGCGAGCAGCGCATGCGCGCTGCCGCTATAGGCTCGACCTAAAAAGTGGCTAGGAATCGTCTGAAAACTTTTCAAAGGGCAGCTATCTTGTTTACCCCAAGATTTGATTGTGAATATTAAAATGTTTGCAAGCAAAGTATGGGCAACAAAGGAAAATGTTTGATTTAGCAAAAAAAAAAACCACAAGTAGCTCTATTAAAAATAGGTAAATAATGTGTAGCATGTACATTGATTTGCAATAGTTCAAGATGTGTGAAGTTTAGCCCTACTTTTAACAGAGCTCACATGATCATACTGTGGGAAAAGAAATGAATGTAATGTAGAGTACATTAGCTCTTATTGTAAAGATGCATATTCGAGCTTGGATCGCAATGCAAAAAATTGAAATGATTTGGTTTCAATAAAATTTGAAACCTTGGGGATTCATGTTAGCATGCTCAGTCTCTGTGTCCTGAAGCAGCTTTCCCACTGAAGCTAGCTGCAAGAGCCATTTCTTCATTATTAGATGCAAAAAATCCGGCACTATTTGATCTCACCACAGTTCGTGTTCAGTGCTTACCAGGCCCATTGGTTAATTACGTAAAGGTTCACAGGCTAATATAAAAATGCAGGGCCCGATTCACAAAAGTAAACTGAGACAAAATCCTAACTTTACGACATTCGGTATTCACAAAGGGCATTTAGTAGTAGTAAAGTTAGGATTTTGTCTTAAGTTTGTCGTAAGTTTTGGTCTTAAGACAAAATCCTAACTTAAGTTTAACTTAAGTTTAACTTAAGTTTAACTTAGGATTTTGCCTTAAGTTTGTCTTAAAGTTTTGGTCTTAAGACAAAATCCTAACTTAAGTTTAACTTAAGTTTAACTTAAGACCAAAACTTAAAACAAACTTAAGACAAAATCCTAACTTTACTACTACTAAATGCCTTTTGTGAATACCGAAAGTCGTAAAGTTAGGATTTTGTCTCAGATTATTTTTGTGAATCGGGCCCGCAGCAATTAGTACATTGGCGAATAAAGTTATCTGGTGAGCACAATAAGGTGCAGATAATATGTGGACAGCTCGCATTTAGAATCAAATAAAACAGGAATTGCCAAAGCCAATAGGTCTGGTTTTAGCTTGGTAAAGCTTCTAGCATAGGCATACGCAAAGGCCATTTGCTTGCATTGGCACATTGAAGCCGGAGCTAATGTTCAAACAAGCCCCCCCCCCGCCTCCATTTGGTCTCCTCACGCAATCTCTCCCTTTCCATCCTTTCATTCTCTCTTTCTGCTTCTCTCCTCTCTCTTCTAACTCTCTGTTCACCTTTTCTCTACCTTCTTCCCCCTCCCCTTTCTTTGCTCAGGGAGCTGGGGAAAGTAACAGAAGCACCAGAAGGAGCCCTGTGCTTTCAAAACACACAGAACTCCAAGGGCTCCAGCCCATCAGGGAAATGCTCGGTGGAATAAAAGTCCTGTCTGGCCCTGAATTCTAGGCATTTAAGAGACAGCATCATCCGACTACCGTTACACGGGCTGTTACTAGGTGTTGTGAGAGACAACAGCCAGGGGCCTGGCTTCAGGGGAATTCTGGGGTGTTGCACCCCCTATCAATGTATTCTCTAATAAATAGTTGAGTACAGGTGTTTTCAGTCGGGTATGGTGAGGTGTCTGTCGGATTTCACCTGGGATTTTTACATGCACACACAGACAGAAGCACACACATGCATGTACACACACACGTGTGCACGCACACACACACACACACACACACTCGTCTCTGTTTTGAAGATTTTAAAACATGTTAGTTATTTTACAAAATAACAATATGTTTTTGTACCCCTAACAATCCCCACTCCTCTCCCTTTCCGATGCTCCTTAAGCCTCCCTCAATCCGTGCTTCTCATATCTTTGATTTTAACATGATATGCCAGCATGATTGTTGTAAAATCTGAAGCTAACACCCCCCCCAATCTTACTGACCCAGCTACGCCGCTGACAACAGCACAGGCCTGCAGAACAGTAGGCTGTTATTAGGTTACCAAGAGTGATAAGCACAACTGTGCAGTACTACAAGCTGTTACGAGCTGTCCTGATAGCGAGCAGCAGAAATCTTCAGTAGTATCGGCTTCTACTAGGTGTCCCAAGGTGCCACAGGCAGTTATTAAGTGCACCAAGAGAGCACAAGAACCATGCACTCTACAGGCCCAGGCTGGTACTAGGAATTCTGACTTTGAGTAGCAGAAGTCTGCAGTATAACTTAGTCTTAACTTATGCAATCTAAGGTAGCATGTGAGACAACATCATAAATAAAAACAGTTGCAAACGTTTACATTTTCAATGAGAAAAAAGGTATACCCTAAAATACAAAAGTACATTTGCCAAGGACAGGGGCTCTAAAAAACAATGAAGAGAAAAGTTGCCACCTTTCACATGATTTGTTTCATCCTATAGAGGGGTGGGGGGTAAAAGAAAAACCCTACAAGAAAAAAATACAAAAAAATGGATGAGAAGGCACGGAAACTATTTCTGTACCGTGCAACAACCCCCTCAGAAGATAATGGAAGCTCCTTAAATAACATGCAGAAAGCCAGTTAATGGGATTCCAAGTAATATTAACTCCATGGATGCAGAATTAACACCCTACTGTGAAGGGGTATTTCTAAGGAGACCCTAGAAGTTTAGAAAGGGATATAATATAGCACAAAGGGCCACAACCTAAGCTAAAAAAAAATGCTGACATCTTCCGGCAGAAAGAACATCTATACTAAAACATAAGGGTATATTTGTCTAGAACTGTGGCTATCGATGCCATGACATTTGTGTACCCACAATAATTTGCAAGTTAATGCAAGGTGCTACTTTTCAGATAAGCACCACCCTTTCGTTGTGGGTAAAAAAAATGGTTGTCCCGGCAGAACGACAGGCAGCTAAACAAATAGAATATATAAATGTTTAGCCTTCATGGGATAGAAAATAAATAATAAATAGCTGTTTATCCACACAGTCCCCAGTGGTCTCCTTCAGTGACTGATATGTGTCTTTTGTTGTTGACCTCGCAAGTTGATCTCCAATGAAGTTCTTTTGGTGTTGATCTCTCAGGACTTTGGGCACAGAAGCTTCCCTTCCGTGCTCATGACGAGCTCAGCTCGTCATGCTGCGCGGTAGCGCTGTGCGCATGACGACCTGAGCTCGTCACGACCACACCCGCGATCAGAATGTCCCGCATACGAGCGGAATTCCGATCGCGGTCAAGGGGTTAAAGCAAAAGAAACAGTAATGTTATTTGATTTGTTTTCATTTTATTTTATGAAACACTCATTTAGTCCGAGGGGCATCGTGGCACCTATGGAGTAAAGGACAGGTTCCGTTCTAAAACTATTATTAGATAAACGAAAATAAATATATTTGAGGGCTTTCCTAATGACAAAATATTATTGGATGCATCTTCCAAGCCGAGCAGCTTTATGAAAGTTTTGAATTATTTGCAGATTGGTTAGGGAGTCTTCTGGTAGCCCGAGTTCACAATATTGGAATAGGCAAAGGAGCATGGTGTTTCCGTGGTAAATCGTGTAAATTTATGCTAAAGAGTCTGAGAATGTAGAAGCATGTAAAATAAACTTTTCTAATTTCCTGAATGAGTGCCAGTTTATGATCTACAACAATTCCACAATTCTTGGCTTTATTTACTGGTGAAGGGGTTTCAACTAAAGAAGATAGGCACATGCTGTCTTGCCAACGATTTGGACCGTTTCCATACCATGATTTCAACCTTAAATTGCATTCAGTTTGAGAACTTTTTGACATTCAAGTTTGTACTCCTCATATATGGTATCCGTGAATTTGGCTGAAGCACAGGAGCTTGACTATCCAACTGGTTCCGTACATGTTTGAAATTTCAAAGTAGCCGTATGATTTTATTAGGTGGCTCAACAGAACATAAGTAGACAATAAAAAGCATGTGTGGCAAGGAGGATTCTCGAACATTCAATGTGTATGGCGGTGGAATGATGTGGAGACAAAGCCACCACTTGTGTTTGATCTTTCGGAAAAGAAGCAAAGCAGGCTTCAGCTGTGCCTGTTATACCTGTCTCTGTGGGATGAGGCAGTGGAACGGCATAATCAACCATATCAAAAGCTACCAATAGACAAATTAGGATTAGGGCGGAAGAGTCCCTCTGATCCAAGATGGCTCTCACCTCGTCAACAGTGAGGACATACGCGGTTTCTGTTCCCCTTCTGGAACAGAAGCCAAGCTGGCATGGGTTTAGGCAATCTGACTGTTCAAGAAAAATTTCATTTTTAATGTACCATTTGTGGCACACAAAAAAATATTTCCTTTACAAGTAACAACGGAAACATATAATATTGCATTTACATAATTATCTATATTATAAGTAATATTAAGTAAGCAATTAGTTACAATGGAGAATGTGGTGCATTTAGAGGGCATAGCCTGCTGTTCAAGATTAATTCTGCAATCACCAAATAGTTCCTGTCACCTTCTGAAAACAATGCACCTCATGCATTGCTATGTAAACACCCCTAGAAAGTGGAATGATACACCAAACAGATAATTTTGTGAGGCGAGATATGTTTCCTCCTCTCAAGTCCTCTCTATGTGTATGTATATATTTTATACTTTTTTAAAGGAGTAGTGGCAGAAAGTCAGGCAGTCAGCTGTGTCATCAAACCAGATCTAAAAGGGTGAACTCAATAACTAATTGCCTAAAGAATTTCAATAACATTGATTTGACTCTATATAGTGTTGTAGTTGCATTTATAAAACACATCATACACATGAGGAGGCGCCAAAGACATTTGCAGACAGATAGCACACTATTCAATGACAGTGCTTTGGATGGAACATTGTGTTTGATGGAGGAGCAACACTAAGATCAGGGAGTCTGCAAGCAGCCCTGGTATATGCCCGATGGGTCCATGAGGAAAGGGAATATTCCATAGGATATGGGCTTTCTACAACCAGCCACATGCATAGTTTGATGCTTCTAGACTGAACAAAAAGGAGCAACCATTATACAAGAAGCTAACGTGTAAGGAAAAAACCCAGGTGTTGCAGGGAGCCATCCATAGGAATGGGGATTATGCAGCCAGACATGATATACACTTTGATCTGTCACTGTGAAGTGACAAAGCACTCATTATGTAATCAGCCACAGTATATGCCTGAGAAGCTTATCCATGAGTGGCAGGGAGCAACCCATGGGATCGGGCATTATACAACCAGCCTTGGTATATGCCCTGAGGAGTTCACCCAAGAGTGACAGGGAGTAGCACAAGAGGAATGGGGAACTACACAATGAACAATAGTGTATGCTCTGAGGAGCATATCCAAGCATGGCACACGAGTAACCATTATGCAACCAGCCCTAGTAAATGCTTTAAGGAGTCCTCACAGGATCAGCATAAGAGCAGCTCATAAGAATTAGCATTATGGAACCATCCCAGATACAACCTTTGATGAGTCTACTGGGGGCAGCACAGAAGTAGTCATTATGCAATCAGCCATAGTAACTTATCAGAGGAGTTTGTACAGGCATAGGCTCATCCCAATGGAATGGGCATCATGCGATCAGCCATGGTTCATGGTGGAGTGATAGACGAGCAAACATTATACAAGCATCAAGCAACCATAGTATATGCTATCCGCGGCCCACCCAGGTGTGACAGGAAGCAACCCATAGAAATTGGCATTATATAGTGAGCCATAGTATATGCTCTGAACGATCACCTTGGAACAACAGAGGAGCAATCATTATATGACCCACCACAGTAGATACCTGAGGAGTCCACCCAGCTGTGCAGGTAGCATATCATAGGAATGAGCATTAAACAACCAGCCATGTCATATGCTTTGAGAGGTCAATCAGGAGTAGTCGAGGTGATATCCATATGAATGGGCATTGCACAGCAGGTTCACATTTGAGTGGCAGATGAGAGACCCATGGCTATAGAGAAAATTCAACCAGCCATGCTCAATACCCTATGGAGTCCCTGTGAACTGCAAAAATGATGCCTATAGAATCAATACACACCAAACATACATGTTTGTTGAGGGGATTGTATACCACAATAACAAAATTGCACAATATTGACTACCATGATATGGTTGACATAATATGCTGTGGAGTTAGAGTAGCATATCTAAACTTCCCCAAATATGCATATCTTGACGATATAGTGGTAGTCAATATTATTAATTTGATATATGTGCTGGTGATATTACAGACCTCAAAATTGTGACATACAACTGTCAAGTCACCACCCAGGAGCAGTGACAGCACAACTCATCAGCACTGGTGAGGGGTAGGTAAACAAGTTAACTCCCTAGAGGGTGGGCTCCAATCACGAGATCCATGACAAGGTCAGGCAAGAGTGCTGGGAGAGAAAGATCCAATCATAATAGGGCCGATAGCCTTATGTGCATGAGGCACCCAAAACAAAAGCAAACATGAAATAAGAAGGGCTAAGCAGGAAGAAAACATGCCTTCAAGTGAAATACACAATATTACATGGAAAATTAGAATGGGCAGGAAATACAGTTTATATTCCTGGTTGATGTTGCTCCAAACTACCTTCAATTGCAACCTTGTAAAAGGACACACTTCGACTCGATGGCCCCAGCATTGTTCAATAGGCTCCATATGGCACCTAGGGTGCATAGGGTGGACGCATGACCCCTTCCATGACCTTCGTCTGTACCAGAGCTCCTATCTAAGATTGACTTTATGTTTACTCACTGGCTGAGAGATGGCAGATCACAAAAAGAGGTGGGCAGGCTGCTTTAATGTGTGTGATCTTCCTGATGTTGTATTTATGCACAAAGGATTCACTATCAGAAGACAGAGAATAGTCATGTGCATCCATTAAAGAGAAAATGCTACAAAATTGCATATTTTACATTTACATGCACCTTATGGTTCAAATTAAAAACTTTATTTTTGTAAGGAAAATGTTGAATTCGTTTTGAAAGAAACATAAATTCCACTTTAAGGAAGGTCTATGTCTACAAAAAATACAATTAGTAATGAATGCAACCTGAAATATTCAAACTGTATTTAGAGTTCCTCGATTTTAAATCATCAAATGTATTCATGCCATGACTCTATATTTTCATATTTTTACAGGTGTTCTTTTGTCAACTATCCTTTCTTAAATATAATATTGTTCCTTCCTTATGTTGTGAGAATACCATGGTCATCAATTCCCTGTAGCCACAATGTAGTATCAACTCCCATTCCCTACTGACCATTAGAGGTAATCACAGGTGTTTCCTTTTCCTACAAGGTCAAGCAAAGACATAAATTCTGCTTTGTAAAGGCAGGTGAAGCTTCCTGAGCTCTCCAAGGTGCCACAATTGTGCAGTTTTCCAGCTCCAGCTGGAGGATCTCCAGCTGATGAATGGCAGCGCATTGAAATGGCATCTCAGGCCAGGGGCTGGTTGTGAATGGGTGTGAATGGGGACAGGGTACGGTAGTAACTTGGGGATCACTAATCTGGGATTATCTTTATGTTGACCTTGTTGGTGTCTATATATTTATTTTGTATATGTGAGAAAGTGACTTTCTTTGTGTTTTCAATGGACTGATGCTACTGGTTTTGTGACTCTGGGCACTGGGACTGCTAACCAGTCCCCAGAAACCCTAAAACATGTTGACATTGACCAAAACCATAATTTATGTACTTAACTTTATTGTAAGGCCATATCATATGGTCCCCAAAAGTACACCCATGGCATGCTAAGTTAAACATCATCTATGGACTACAGCACTACTGTGCAATTCACTAGTGTGTCCAGACAAACATTGCACCAAACCAAACCTGTCAGAATAAACCCTTTTGACAGGCAACCACCCCTTTTAAATCTTAGCGAGTCACCCCTATGTAGGCTTTGAAGTCCACAAGGTCGGGTGCACAATATTTAAAAACAGGACATGTAGAAATGTAAGGTTAACATGTCTCTAAGTGTGACTAGCACCCAAAAGCTATTTTCACTGTAGGAAGGCTGGCTGGCCCACAGATAAACACTGAGATGCAATATTAAATTTTAACCCTGCCATCTCAAACTAGGGACCTGATTGAAAAATAATTCAAGGACTATGTTTTAATATTTAATAAAAGCGCAACATAATGGCAAAGTCGGATTTTTAATAAATATTAGGAAAAATTGACTTTTAGAAAGCATTTTCTTCCCTGCCTGAAGCCTCTGGAGGCTAATTTGCATTGGCCTACAACTGTCACCCAGCTGGTGAATAACCCCGATGAGGTGTGAAAACTGCTCCTAGAGCAGAGGCAATGGCCTGGATGTGAGGAGGCATTTTTGTTCCTCTGGCAGGAAGACAAGTTAGGCTGTGCCCAGGAACTTAATTTACTTCAAAGGGGCCTGCCCCCTCACACAGATGTAGCTTACACCTGCACAGGTCCACTCTTTTGTCTTTCCAGCCAGGGAGCACCAAACACAGTGGGGGGAAGCTCCCCCAGAACTGGGTTGGAGTGACCAAGGAGGAGGGGCTGCTTGTTACCATGGTGGCATGTCTGGGTGGGCACACAGGCTCTGCACAAGGGGGAAGGGTTTCTCAATCTTGGATTTAGTGAGAGAGGGACTCTGTGGGATTGTTTGCAGTAGGACACACAGGAACTGCTGCAAAAGTGGGTAGGGTTACCCCTGGGAACCTTTCCTCCACTGGTTAGGAAAGGGGTAGGAGTCATTCCCACCCACAGGCCAGTGCAAGTAATAAATATGGCACTCCTAGGTGCCTCCTTCAGAACACTCTCTGCCTTGGCAAGAACAGAAGAAAGACTGCACCTGCTGTTTGAGGCGCGCGAGGAGACCTGAAAGTCTGGACCTACTCCCACTTGTATTCAGCACAATGAAGTGGACTGAAAGGTCAGTTGGCTGACCTACTGTGTAATCTACAGGGCTATAGAATGCTGAAATAGCCCTTTTCCTGAAGAGCATAGCTGACCACTGTCAACTGGTCCTGGCCTGAACCCTGTTGTTGGCTTCGCTGGAGTGAGTCTTGACCCCCATGTTCGGTTCCTAAGGTCCTGGTACTCTTGGCTGTGTCTAACTTTACATCGCCTAACAACCCTGAAAACCTGGGACTTAGAAAATCTTTGGATTTAAAGACCTCCGGAGCCAATCCACCCAAGGTGTGTTGCTGCTGAGCTGAAGAAACAGGTTTCTGCAGCTGCAAATCTGTTTCACCAGGACATCATAGAGAAGGTATCAGACCTGCTGAAGTCCTCTTCAGATACAGCCCACAGCCTGGCCATGCTGGAGGATTCCGAGCTTCAAAACAGAATCTAAGTACAAACATTAAACTCTTGACTGGGCAAATGTGCCCAAAGTACCCACGAGGCGAGAGGACTTCCATGAGCGTGAAATTCACGTTTTCATGCCCGGAGCTTTTCCCGCTAAAACCACAGATTTCACCGGAACCTCATCCAAAGAGTATCTAAAGTCATGGAGCCCTCCTCAGATACAGCCTGCTGCCTTACTCTACTGAATGCTTTCTACTTCCAGAAAAAAGACTAGGTCCCAAGGTAAAACCTTCAACCAGGTCAAAGCTGGTTGGTGTATCTGACCCGTACTCCATCACTATCGGCTTGAAATTGTGCCTACGTCCCAGTGTACTGTGACTTTTGCGTTTTTTGGCTCTATTTTACTTAAAACTTTAGAAATTCATATCTTTGATCCCTTTTGGATTTTGTTGTATGGATGTCATTTTGTTCATTAAAATGGTCTCTATTTTGATAAATTGGAGTAGGATTTTTATTGTGTTGTGTTTTTGAGTCTCTAAATGTTTTGGTACTTTTAAATGCTTTATACATTTTCTTAAGTTCAACCTGTCTGCTCTGTGCCAGAGCTACCAGGAGTTGAGCTCAGGTTTAAATTACTGAAACCTGTAAAAGGACCTAGCAAGATAGTTGCCTCATTACTTGTGGTGAACTACCATCCACCCCATCATTAACTTTCTCACAGTCTGAATTTAGAGCATTTTTTTATTCATTATTCTTATTTAGTATTACATTTAATAATGTTTTTAAGTATTTCCCCGACACACACACACATATATACATTTACATATATACTCTTCAAAAGAATACATGGGGCACTCACGGGGTTACCATACTTGTATGTGCATTTATTTAAATGCAGACGCATTTCGCCGAAGAGTCGCCTTCCTCAATGCTGGCAACATGCTTAAAGCGCATGGTGTTAGAAGTTCATTTAAATCTAGGGAACATCATCCTCGTTGGGAGATTCATACATGTGGCAACAAATGACGGACTCCCAAAAAGATCGTATCCACATCACGGCTGCCGTACTAGTGGTGGACACAAAGCTAGTATATATATACACATACATATATATGTTAAACAAAGACCCTCGATTCAAAGACGCACTCCAAACCAGTAATTAGTGTGCAAAGCAGCATTTCTTTATTGGAGTTAAGTTTTCTGCCTTACGCGTTTCAGGGCATCACGCCCCTTGATCACAGGCATTGTTGCATGTAACGGCACAGTTTGATTTAGAAAGGCACTCCTCACCGCATGTGACTTGTTTAGCCCTCCAATGGGTATCAGGTAAATTCCATTTGTATGGCATGCTGGGAATTAAAGTCCATGAATATTTTACTTTAGTGGATTGTTCCGGTGCCTTTTGTATATTAATTCCTATAGTTGGTCCGACCTCTTACATGAAATTAGTCAACATTTTCAACCCTCCAGTGGGCCTCCATATAAGAATGTTGCTTGTTTCTGCCAGCTGATTTCCCGATCGGAGACTGCGAAAATATTCATGGACTTTAATTCCCAGCATGCCATACAAATGGAACTTACCTGATGCCCATTGGAGGGCTAAACAAGTCACATGCGGTGAGGAGTGCCTTTTAAATCAAACTGTGCCGTTACATGCAACAATGCCTGTGATCAAGGGGCGTGATGCCCTGAAACGCGTAAGGCGGAAAACTTAACTCCAATAAAGAAATGCTGCTTTGCACACTAATTACTGGTTTGGAGTGCGTCTTTGAATCGAGGGTCTTTGTTTAAAATAAATTTTCCGGCAGTCCAGCCATAAAGACGCACCACCCGAAAGTCAAGGGGCCACGGAGACACAGAACTGATCGCAGTCTCCGATCGGGAAATCAGCTGGCAGAAACGAGCAACATTCTTATATGGAGGCCCACTGGAGGGTTGAAAATGTTGACTAATTTCATGTAAGAGGTCGGACCTACTATAGGAATTAATATACAAAAGGCACCGGAAAAATCCACTAAAGTAAAATATTCATGGACTTTAATTCCCAGCATGCCATACAAATGGAACTTACCTGATGCCCATTGGAGGGCTAAACAAGTCACATGCGGTGAGGAGTGCCTTTTAAATCAAACTGTGCCGTTACATGCAACAATGCCTGTGATCAAGGGGCGTGATGCCCTGAAACGCGTAAGGCGGAAAACTTAACTCCAATAAAGAAATGCTGCTTTGCACACTAATTACTGGTTTGGAGTGCGTCTTTGAATCGAGGGTCTTTGTTTAAAATAAATTTTCCGGCAGTCCAGCCGTAAAGACGCACCACCCGAAAGTCAAGGGGCCGCGGAGACACAGAACTGATCGCAGTCTCCGATCGGGAAATCAGCTGGCAGAAACAAGCAACATTCTTATATGGAGGCCCACTGGAGGGTTGAAAATGTTGACTAATTTCATGTAAGAGGTCGGACCTACTATAGGAATTAATATACAAAAGGCACCGGAAAAATCCACTAAAGTAAAATATTCATGGACTTTAATTCCCAGCATGCCATACAAATGGAACTTACCTGATGCCCATTGGAGGGCTAAACAAGTCACATGCAGTGAGGAGTGCCTTTTAAATCAAACTGTGCCGTTACATGCAACAATGTCTGTGATCAAGGGGCCTGATGCCCTGAAACGCGTAAGGCGGAAAACTTAACTCCAATAAAGAAATGCTGCTTTGCACACTAATTACTGGTTTGGAGTGCGTCTTTGAATCGAGGGTCTTTGTTTAAAATAAATTTTCCGGCAGTCCAGCCGTAAAGACGTACCACCCGAAAGTCAAGGGGCCACGGAGACACAGAACTGATCGCAGTCTCCGATCGGGAAATCAGCTGGCAGAAACAAGCAACATTCTTATATGGAGGCCCACTGGAGGGTTGAAAATGTTGACTAATTTCATGTAAGAGGTCGGACCTACTATAGGAATTAATATACAAAAGGCACCGGAAAAATCCACTAAAGTAAAATATTCATGGACTTTAATTCCCAGCATGCCATACAAATGGAACTTACCTGATGCCCATTGGAGGCCTAAACAAGTCACATGCGGTGAGGAGTGCCTTTTAAATCAAACTGTGCCGTTACATGCAACAATGCCTGTGATCAAGGGGCGTGATGCCCTGAAACGCGTAAGGCGGAAAACTTAACTCCAATAAAGAAATGCTGCTTTGCACACTAATTACTGGTTTGGAGTGTGTCTTTGAATCGAGGGTCTTTGTTTAAAATACATATATATGTATATATATATATATATATGTATGTATGTATGTATATATGTATATATATATATATATATATATATATATATATATATATATATATATATATATATATATATATATATATATATATATATAAAGAAGTCCTGAACAAGCCTGGCTGCATCCACCAGAGCGGAGCCGGTGCGAAACGACTGGTGCAGGTCCTGTCTCAATCTCAAAGCAAACCAGAGTAAAAAATATGGAACCAGAAAGGCTTGCACTCCACGGGTCAAATTCCCAAAGTTGTTTATTCGGCTATGCGGTTCACCCACACAGGGTCTTTGTCACGGCCTGTTCAAACATAACATGTCCAATCACCTTATAAAACAAACTCAGAACATCAGAAGACATAGAAAACATTTTGGAAAACGTAAGCAGTCATCAAGCACTTAGGAAACTTTAAATGAGTAACACATATTGTTGGTATTTTACATGCCCCCAAATTTAATTAGTTCTATATTTATAAAAAGGTATTTAACAACTCAGAATTCGGTAATTTAAAAAAAAAATGGTCTTAGTTCGCAAACCCTGCAAAATATGTTGTGTCTAATGCACTGTTTCCAGCAATATAAACATACATGCGTATTGATTTCCTCACATGGTCTATTCATACACTAGAGGCACAAAAATGCATAAAGTATATAAAAATACATGAAGTGAGAGTAATGTCAAATAGGAAGGATACAAGTGCCCAGTGGCACACCGTGCAAATGATACAGGCCCCATATTCGGTTATAGGCTCACCTATTAGAAAGCATGGAAAATAGTGTGCCCGATACACATTCTTGATGTAACAGCGATAACATCCATTGCAAGTGCATTTTCATCATTCCTCAAAGAGGAAAAGTTATGTCATCACATTTTTGCCAAGGCATTGAAAGCAACCATTTTAATATATATTAAAGAAAAAAGAGAGAGGACAGGAGGAAAAAAACTTTTAACCAAGTGGTAGGACTGATCATCACATTGCCAGATCGCTCATCCCCTCATCAATGTAAAAATAAGTTCCAAAAGCCCTTCCAGACCCCATGTTACTCTTACCCAATGTGGAAAAACAAAAAGCACTCTAGAAAATAAAAAAAACATATCTACCACTACAGCACACTATGGTAGTTAGCTTCTACTGAAAACGTTCAAAGTGTTATAGGTCTCATAATGTGTCAAATAAAGTCAGTTTTCAAAGGGGCATAACTATTACCTGGACAAGGAAGGGGAGAAGGAGACTAGTCAAACCTAGGAGAATGCCCCTTAGTCCTAACCCAGTTCCAATGGAAAGCATAAATTCAAATTCAGAAAATAGATATCAACGGTTGTTAGCCAATTGAAACAGCACTATTCCGTCAGGACCAAAGTCAGACCTAGAACAGAAAAGGTCATTTTACCACATCAGCCAATGTGAACATGCAGTTCCTCATTCTCATTGAGGCCTCCCAGGGAATTACTCCGAAGCAGAATAATATATTAAAATTCCCAAAGTCTGAGTCTCTTCTCCCTGCCTCCTCCTCCTGCACTTTTCAGGAACCTGTCAATTCCCAAAAATGACAATACATCAGCATTCTGATCATGTTCCCTGGCCCAGTGTCTGGCCACCGGGTAGCTCACATCAAGGTTTTTTATAGCTCTGTAATGCTCCAAGACTCTGTTTTTCAATGGGCAGATTGTACTGCAGACATACATGTCAACACATGGACATTGTAGAACATAAACACAATAATCATGGGTAGTGTGTATGTTTTTTGGTTGCTGCTCCCTTTGCAGGCCTTGCACCTACTGCATTTTTAAAAACCTTTCTGTTCTTGTAACCAACATCCCTTACCTTCATGTTAGTCAGTGTAGCTGTGTACTAGAAAGTCACGCAGATATTTAGATTTGCGATATGTGACCAAAGGATGGGAGGGCATTTTGTTCTCCATTATAGGGTCAGCTCAAACCAAATGCCAGTCCCTATTGAGCATCTTCTTTATTGCTTTGGATTCACTATTGTAAGTAGTGATAAATCTGTCTGGATGAGGGTCCTGCTCCTCTCTCTTTCTCTTGACAAGTAGGCTTTCCTCGTCACTTGTGCAGCAGTGTCCATCGCTGTTTTAAGAACCTTATGGGGATAACCTCTGGCTCTAAATCTAGTAAGCATGCACCTCTCTTCCTCCTTAAAAGTCTGATCGGCATTACAATTCCACTTAGCGCTGAGCAATTCCCCATAGAGGATGCTCCACTTCAGCTTCTGTGGGTGGTGGCCATTAGCGTGGAGGATACTATTCCCTGCAGTGTTCTTACAATATAGACTGGTTGTTATCATGCCATCGACTATCTTGACAGAGATATCAAGGAAGTCCATCTCAGTGGCATGGATTTTGTTATTGAAGGCTAGATTGAGATCATTCTGGGCAATGTGTGCCAGAAAATCATGCAGGTCTTGTCTAGGACCTCCCAAATGATAATGAGGTTGTCAATGTAGCAGGTCCAGAATGCAATATGTCTGGTCCACCTCTCATTTGCCTCCACCCACACATGTTGTTCCTCCCACCATTCCATGAACATACAGGCATAACTAGAAGCAAAGCAACTTCCCATAGCAGTCTCTACTAGCTGGCAATATCAGGCATCATCAAACATAAAGAAGTTGTTCTCCAAGCAAAATCGCAACATCCTAAGCAACATCTAAGGAACATTATAGAATGGTCATATTTGTGTATGACTTTGTCACGAAAAAAGTGTCAGCAAGCCTGGATCCCCAGGTTACGGTCAATACATGTATATAAGGACACCACATGCATAGTTACAAGTGTATAATCTGAATGCCATGGCATATCACAAACCTTTGTGATAAAATCTGTCCTATCTCTGCAGTAGGAGGGCAGCGCAAGGACGTATGGTAACAGATAAAAATCAAGGTAAATATATGACCTCTCTAAGAGGCTAATGTTGGCTGAAATGATTTGTCTCCCCGATGTTAAGAAACTATAATTCGTGGCCTAAAGTTACTTAATGACATGAGTTATAGTTTCTTCAGATAAGTGTAACTATAAGTATATTTATAACTGGCGAATTTCTATGGTTTTGTGTAAGTGACACATGAGACTAACTATAACGTCCCTGTAACCTTTAGTTATTTCAGTGAATGTCTATGTTTTTATTAGCGGAAAGCAAAATATAATTACCATACGCTAATGCAACCACCGCAGCGCACGCCAACCCCCCCTCCGTATGAACCCAGCCCCACTCTGTGCACGGCCTTTGGCCGTGTGCGGCAGGGGTATGGTGAATGAGTTGGTGAGGGTTTTTTTCCATTGGGCTTCGGAACCTCAGACCCCCTATGGGTACCCATGGGATCCGCACTTCTAGATATCTATATTTTCCTTTCTTTAATAACCCCAAAACTACTTAACAGATTTACACCAAATTACAAAAAGCACTCCTCTTGGACCAAGAACTAGCTTTCTGCAAAATGTGGTGTAAATCCATTCAGCAGTTCGGGCTGTTGTCATGTCTGAAAATTGTAAAATCCCCATAGACATTGCATGGGGGAAAAATGTTTTTGGACTCTCCTTTTTCTCACCCCCCACCTGACATCAAATGGCGCTCAAGTTATTAACAAAAGAAAAAACGCTTCGTCTATGGGAAATGTTGGTCCTAACTATAACTACCTACTGGCTATCGCCAGTAGATTTATATATATATATACATTTTTTTGATATTTATATTTATATTTATTTGTGTGTGATGATATGTATATTTTAAATTATTTATACATATTTATTTATTTTAATAAATAATTAATTTATTTTACATATTTATTGAACGCACATTAATACAAATGCAAGTTTCCATGTATATTTTTAATATAATATACACTGTTAACTTTTACTCGCAAAATGTGTCAAAAACGAGAGAAATGTATAAACATCAGCCTGTGCATGTGAAAGAACTTACACAAAAAACGAAAGTGTTTCTTTGCTGTTTACTATCACGTGGGTGTTTTGTTCATGAAGCATATATAAAAAGCATGGCGTACTGCAGTCTCCTTATGTGATCAAGGGCACTGGATGCCATTCAATTGTCCTGGTGGTCCATTTACTTGCAGTTCGCCGAAAGGAGGTGCTGGGAGTAGTGTTGAATGTATATATATATATATATATATATATATATATATATATATATATTCAGTGAAAAAAACACAGGCTTCAGGGACATTATAGTTAGTTGGGCATTTCACTCGTACAAAACCAGAGAAATTCGGCCGTTATAGTTGGTTGAGCTAACTATAACATGCGCCCCCTCAATGCACTGCTGACGACGTCACATATTACATCACTCATGACATGATCAGTGACATCACTGATGACATCACTGATGACATCTCAAATGACATCACTGATGACATCATCCAGTGACGGTGTGTTTCCGAAAAGTTTAAGTATGTTTTATACATATATCCGCTAAGGTGTATTGAAGAATGAGTGGGTGTATAAGTGTCTGAATGGATGATTTAGTAGGTGCGTGACTGACTGTATAAGTGAGTGATTAAATGTGTCTTAGTATGTGCATGGGTGAGTGACTAATCTGTGCGAATGTCTGTATCAGTCTGTCAGTTGGTGTGTAAGTGGCTGCATGGGTTGGTGAGTAGCTACATGATTGTCTATATGGGTTAATGATTGGTTGTCTGAGTACCTGTAAGGGTGCCTGAGTGTCTGTGTGGGTGGGTGGGGGTGTAACTCCCTGCATGGATGTGTGACTGAGTGATTCAGTGGGTGTATGGGTTCATGAGTGCGTCTGCAAGGGGCTGTATGGGTGAGTGAGTGTGCGTATGGCTGTGTTGGTGAGTGAATGGATGCTCAGTGGTATATGTGTGAGTAACAACATATGTGAAAGGCAGTATATGTGAGTGTTGGAGCATATAACAGACTATATGTGAGAGTGAGTGATTGTGAGAGGGGCTGTATAGATGAGTGTGTGCTTGTGTCAGTGATTGTATAAGAGAGTAAGTATGTGTTGGTATCTGTATGAATAAGTGAGGTGATGTGTGTATAACTGTTTAGGTGAGTAAATGGCAGTGTGATTGACTCTTTGGGTGACTGACTAGGTGTGTGAGTATTTATGTGGATGAGTGGCAGTATGCGAGTGTCTGTATGGGTGTATGAGTGCATATATCAGAGGCTGTATTGATGAGTGACTGTGTGTATGAGTGACTGTATCGGTGAATGAGTGGATGTGTGTAGACCTATGAATCAGTGAGTGAGTATGTACTAGCTGGTATTGGTGTGTCTATGGTTTCGAGAATGGTAGTCTGTATTTTAGAGTGGATGTATGAAAGGTTATATTAGGGTGTGAGGAGGTGCATCAGATATTAAGTGGATGATGTCATCAGTGATGTCATGAGTGATGTCATTTGAGATGTCATCAGTGATGTCATCAGTTATGTCACTGACCATGTCATGAGTGATGTAATATGTGATGTCATCAGGAGCGCATTGCGGGGGCGCAAGTTATAGTTAGCTCAACTAACTATAGCGGCTGAATTTCTCTGGTTTTGTACGAGTGAAATGTCCAACTAACTATAACATCCTTGAAACCTGTGGTTTTTTCAGTTAATTTCTAAGGTTTTTTAAATGCTAATTTCTAACTATAACGTCCCTAAAACCTATGGTTTTTTCAGTGAATTTCAAAGGTTTTTTAAATGCTAATTACTAACTATAACGTCGCTGAAACCTATGGTTTTTTCAGTCAATTTCTACCGTTTTTAAAATGCTAATTACTAACTTTAACGTCCCTGAAACCTATGGTTTTTTCAGTGAATTTCTAAGGATTTTTAAATGCTAATTTATAACTGTAATGTAGAAGTTGCGTTTGCAGAGTAGTGTGAATAAGGGGCTGGGCCGCCGACCAGCGCTCAGGAATTCCGCTGCGTAGAACTTACAGGAGGTACCAGGAGCTTCTTGGCCCCCAAAGTCCCTCAGGAGTAAAGTGGACTTCATCCCCCAACCCATAGTGCGCCAGGTAGAGCGTTTGCAGAGTGGTGGAGAAAGGGGGGCGTGGTCTCCAACTACCTCTTAGCAATACCACTGTGTGGGACTTACTGGACGTAACAGATGGGGTAGTTGACCCCAAGGATGTCCTTGGGGGCCAACTATCCCTCCTATTACCTCCAGTAAGTCCCACACAGCAGCATTGGTAAGTTCTCATAGCAGGCCATGCCCCCTTTGCCCACCATTCTGCAAACGTGCTCCCTGGCACGTTCCTGGATGAGGATTAAAGTCCCCTTCGATGCTGAGGGTTCTTAGGGGCCAACTAGCCTACCTGACACCTCCAGTAAGCCCCAGATAGTGGGATTGCTGAGAGCTGCACACAGCCCACGCCCCCTTTCTGCACCACTCTGCAAATGCGCCTCCTGGCGCACTCTTGGTTGGGGGATGAAGTTCCCTTGCCTCCTGAGCGTCCCTGGTGGCCAACTAGCTCACCAGGTATCTCCAGTAAGCCACACACAGCTGGATTGCTGAGAGTGGTCAGAGGCCATGCAAACATGCCTCCTGGCGCACTGCTGCTCGGGGGATGAAGTCCACTTTAGTCCTGAGGTCCTCAGGACACATGTGGACCTCATTGCCCCACCAGCAGTGCACCAAGAGGCGCGTTTGCAGAGTGGTGTAAAAAGGGGCCTGGCCTCGGACCACCTCTCAGCAATCCCACTATGTGGGGCTTACTGGAGATACCTGGTGGGCTAGTTGCCCTTAAGGACCCTTAAGGATCTAGGGGACTTAATCCGCCAACCCACAATGCGCCAGGAGGCGCTTTTGCAATGTGCTGCAGGGAGGGGGCGGGGCCTCCGGCGAGATGCCGGCTTTTTCCCCCTTTTTTGGGGGGTTAGAAGGGGGCCTGTAATATCCCTGAAACCTTTGGTTTTCTAGTGAGTATATATATATGTCACACCAGGATTCCCACGACTCGTTCCAAAGTCGAACAAACGGGAAAGGGACACCAGGTAAGTGCATAGTTTTTTCTTTTTTCTTTTATTCTTTTAGCTGACGCTTCGGCATGGTGGATGACGCGTTTCGCCCAGCAAGTGGGCTTGATCACATGACGAGACTCTCGTCTCCCTTTGCTTTTCAACACTTTTTTTTCCCCCCACACATAACATCACGTGATTAGTGAACCTGGAAAAAATACTTCATGTGGTTTCTCATTTTGTAATCGGTTTAAATCCATTATTCAACACAATGCAGCAGAAACTATACTTATTGATACTGGGTCAATCCAAAATATCATTAATATTTTAAAGTGCAATATGCATGATTAAAACAGCTATATCATCATTTAGGTACAAATACCCATTAATGGACCGAACAACAACATTAAAAATCATTAATCATGTGCAGATAGCAACAAAGTTGGTTGGAAATATATGAACTTCCTGGGATCAATCCAATTAACAATATAAAGTGCATAGTGCAAACATTTCATTGTTTCCAAAAAAACATTGCTGTCGTTCAATATCTACATGGCAATTCTTTATCCAAAGGGATGCTTCATGAAATGTATGGTAGTTTTAAAATTAACTCCTGTCAAAAATGATGGTATATTGTCATTATTGCTATTTTGTATATTTGTAACATACCAAACCATTGTATCTATTCGATCTCCCTTTGTAATTGCTGTTAGCCCATGAGGATATATATAAATTCATCTTCTACAATTAGTTGTAGAAGCCTTCTATACATATGCGTTTATAGTTGCTGATCTTTGTAATGGCACCGTAAGAGAATATATAAAGTGCTTCAAAGTGCATTTTAAAGTGTATTGTGCATCTAAACAAAAATCATCACAGTCAAATAAGTTAAAATGTGCAAAATGGAATCATAATTTCAAATTTTGAGAGTACGCGGAAATCACAACAGAAGATACAGTTTACTGCCATGTTACGTATATGTTGATGAAATATATACCTTATAGCTATGACTTTTCTAATGGTAGGATAAGGTTGGACAGGTTAGAAGATGAGTTGCCGTTTTGCATATTCCTATGTTCTAGTCTTTATAGATTCTAGCATCCAATTTTGACAGGAAAGAATCCAACGGGGACCATAATGTACACAAGAGGGTAAAAGACAATATCTTAAAAAATCTGTATAAATAAATAAATACATAAATATCTATAAACATTTATAAATATTGATTAAATATAGTGATAAGTTGTTAAAATCATATTATATTCATTTCATAAATAACCATAAAAAATGTATAAATATTCACAGAAATCCACAAAATTCTCAAAAACCTCTCTTATAAAAAATTGTACAGTTCTTCCCCATTGTTAAGTCCATTGGGAGTGCGAGTGTCTAGTTCCAATATAAATTTCGCCTCCAATTGTCTGAGGACTTTTTCCCTATTCCCTCCCCTTCTCATTGGCGGGACAGCAGCTATGACAAAGTACTTTAGATCTTCCAATTTGTTCTGGTGCACTGCCTTAAAGTGTCTAGCCACTGGATATGTCATGTCCGAGTTGACAATCGCTCTAAGGTGCTGCAGAATGCGTACATGCACTTATATATATATATATATGTGCATATCTATATATACATACTCCATGGAAATAACTCTCATGTTGCCGGGATCATTCGTTTTTTATTCTCAAAATTAAAATTCTGCTTAGGGTGGTCACGGCAATCCTGCAGGACTCTCAAGGGACTCCCTCACGTCCTTCAGAGACCACCCCTACAAGGGACAGTGGGTCATCATACTCTTAAGTGTTTTTACTCCACATACTCAACAGATGACCACACTGAAATAGAAAAAATAAAAGAAGTAAAATACATCTGCCTCAATGCATTCATTGAGAAAGAAAAGTAAAAGCCTCAAAACATAATAATTTTCCCATCAAGAGAAATTTAGTGCATGACTGTCACATAAAAAGTCTGAGAAATCAGCCCTAATAACACCCAAGTGAAGAAATTCGTATTTACACTCAGATCAATCCAGTCCCAAAAATCTATCCCATTGTCACTTAAGTGGGCAATTGATTTTTACCTAGAAGATAGAGCAGATACAATTATTAAAATACATAATAACACTTGCACTCTGTTTGTCACATTCATTAAAGAAAGTTTTAAATGTATTCATTCCTTATTTATGCATTGAACTTCTTCCAATGATAAATATTCATCCAATTTCCAAAGCAAAACAGACAAAAATAAAAATTACAATTCAAAAAGGGAGCCCACAAATGAAAACGAGATCATTGCTCATTATCAAATGCAGCAAATGTCTAATTTCCCCAAGTGTACAAAGAGCTTAGCATCTGTATTCAGCTCACAGCTTCCTTGCAATTAAATTCAGAATATAACTCAATTCTAAAATTCACACATTTCCTTCTCTGTCACCCCTTGAATACTCTAAGGAATCATGGGCCATAGGTTCAAAAAAAGGAGCTGCGATTTCCTAATTACGATTTATTCCTAATGTAAGAAAAGGTACAAACTTTAGGTAGCGATTCCTAATGGGGTCGCATATAGACTTACCTCATACATATTAATGAGGTAGGTCACAATTTGCGACCCATTAGGAATTTCAGCCATCACAGGGATGGTTGCCTGGTGGGGTCAGCAGACCACCATGTCTGTGATTGTTTTTTAATAAAGTCATTTTATATTTTTTTAAATGCAGCCCGTTTTTCTTAAAGGAAATGAGGATGTGTTTCAAAAAATAAAATGTAATGTTTAAGTTTCGTTTTTTTAAGAGCAGGCAGTGGTCCCTTGGAGCACTGCCTGCTCCTAAAAAACATATTTGTTTCAACATTCACAAAGGGGAAGAGGTCCCTTCCCATTTGTGCATGGTTAACACCACTGTTGAGTTGTCGGTAATAAATGAATGTTTCGCAACCGTAATACAGTTGCAAAAGATTCATACATAGCACTGCAGTTCAGTATTTGGAAGGGTTGTTCTAAACACCCCTTTCCAAATACTGAATCGTTAAATACATATTGTGTTTCGATAACATGTTACCGAATCGTAATTTGTGTTTTGTACATATGAAAAAGTATTTTTGGGGTCAGAAACATTCTGTGAATCGGGCCATTTCTGCCCACAAAAATGCTTCTGTATCTATGGCCCCAATGTCTCTTGCAAAGTACCCCCACATTTTTTATGTTACCCTTATGGGCCTTTTGAAAATGTGTCACTACATGATATCCGTAATCATTATTTTTAATGGTGCTAACATGTTGTAAGATTCTTTTATGGACTGGCAGGATTGTTTAATAATATAAAATGTAGTTGTGGCCCACTTAAAGATGGTTTTTCTCATACTGGGGTTGCAAGCATGTCTCTAAGATTGCACGCCATTGTGCTCATCTCAGGAATGTGTGTGGTGTATGTTACCAAACTGCGGAGGCATGTGGATAGGTTGTGACAGAAGGTATTTATCAGTGGCAAATGCACAGCTCTCAACCTTTTCACTTAAAATTGAGGGTCATGTGAAGCCTTAAAGAGGGCAATCCCTTTAAAGTGAATAGAGGCCACCGGAAGGTCGAGCCCCTAAGAGGCTCCCTGGCTTGGGATCACTTTCAGTGAATATTTTCAGTGTATATCCCTGCTTTAGACAGCCTCTGACAACCTACCATGGCGGCGATGCTTGCATCGCCGCACACCTCAATTAGCCTGCTGTTTGAGGAGTGCCCCTTTCCCTGCTGTCTGAACTCTTTGACTCTTGGTGACGCCATAGGGACTGCTATCTCGTTCCTGTGCAAGCTGGAGGTGAGAGCCCATGGTAGGTCCCATTGGATCCCGGGTTTCGCCTGCCTTTAACTCCTGTGACCCACAGACCGGTGGGGTTGGACGCTATCGCTGGTCCCATTGCATTGCTCATCATTGCTCAGCCGTGTGCTGTGGCCAATCAGTGGTAGTGAGAGGAGTTGCCTTACTGGGTCGAGAAGGTGAGGGGCCCAGCCGTCCTTTACTCGACCATGGATCCCATCGTTGCCTTCCACATTCCAGGTTCGGATGTGCCCGCAGAGTCCCCGGTGGTGCTTCGTTGCACCGGGCCTCTTTCAGGATCAGAGGTCTGAGCGCTGCACTTGCGTCTCTTTCTTTGTTATGTGCTTGGGTGGTTTCCCATGAGTGGAAGAAGCCCGGAGCAGCAGCTGCCCCATGTGAGGCCCCTGCTATATTACCCACTGCTTGCTATGGGGCTTGAACTTTGATTGGGCTTAGACAGCTTCTCATGACTTGCCAACGTGCTGTGCTCCACTTACAACTGGAGAGCAGTTGAGAGGACACTTGACTTAGTGCCCTCCCTCTCTATTGCTCAGGCCTGACTCCCTCCAAACACGAGACTTTCACACATGACTCCAAATGATGGGCCTGCCTGCCCAGGTATCCGACTCCCTGCCTGCTTAATTTCCCCAGTCCTTGTGACTTATTTCTTCCATCATTTATTATTGTCCCTTTCTGGAAGTCTGTTTTTGCCTATATTTGTATTTTTGCCATATCTCATTACCCTTTGCCATACATGATGGTTCCTCTGCTCCTCGATCCTTGCAGAAAAATCTTCTACTGAAATAGACATAGGACTCAAGACACTTTCCTGGAAAAAGGAGTTCCCTGCCTCTCTATGCAGTTGCCTTCACTCCAGCTCCCGACAGGCCAGCCATCTTGGAAGTTGCCCCATCTGCCCTCTCCTGCTTTCCCCTGTCTACATCACCCAACATGGCTCCTTCCTGTGCCAGCAAGTTGAATGCCCTAGTATCTCCTACAAGAAACAACTAATACATAATAAACTACCCTCCTAACCTAACCAAAAACACCATTAGAAATCTCAAACACAAAATTCTCAAACTAAATAAAGAAACTCTTATCATTGACCCCTACTTCTGCTACAACAAGGGTATTTTACTGAATGACCTCATCTTCACTACCAATTTACATGCTCAATGGAGGAAAGTCCTTTCTTCTTTACTTAACCTCACCTTTGTACAATGCAGATGCCACCATCGCCATCTATAACAATGGCACTGCAATTATTCAATCGTGAGATCGCAACCTTGAACTCTTCATCAATCTCTTCTCCTACCTTAAGAACAAACTAGACACAGCCTCTGCCCTGCCCGCTCCCTCGCAACTCCCCTCTGACTCCTCCCCTCATGACAACCCCCATCTCTCCCACCCCCACCCATCTTTACACCTCTCTCCCCTGCCGAATACCCATTCAGCCATGGGTCTCACTGCAGTCCAACACACCCCCTCCTCCATCAATAATGTTGACTCTTCCCTATGACAACAACTATCCAACCCCACTACTTCCCAATCTCCAATAGACCCCTGTACCAACACTCCCAACAAGCGGGTCAGTACATCCACCGCCCCAATCAACTATCCACTACCAAGACTCTGGCTGTAGAGCCGACCGATGCCTGCCCCCCCCATCTGTCTTGACTCAGCTAGATCTCCACACTGGAGTGCTTCCACCAGCCAGGAGCCCATTAGAAGTGGCTACGCTTGACTTACGCTTCAGACTATTAAATCTGGACAACAGCTGCTGAGGGCTGACATTCTTAAACTAGGACATATCACCTCCAACCTTGAACACAAGTGGTCCTTACATAGACTCTCCTCCAGACTAACAACTCCCTAACTCCCAAATGCCACTCTGCTACTATCCCTGCCCATACCTGGGTCTCATATCTGGAGTAAAAAACTGAATCTTAACCACTCCTCCCGACCCAATAGGCTAGTCATACAGTTATCGAATAACGATATCCTCTGCCTCCTAGCCACTTACAAGAGTGCTCAGGCCATCCATGCTATACCTACTAGAAAAATAGAGACTATCATCACTCACCCTCGCAAGGAATCCCACCCCAGCTCTAGGTACATTAATAAAGGGAACCTCAAACAAGTACCCATTTCTCAAATGTCATCAAATACCACCAAAGCATTCCTTAAATGCTCATAATCCAACTGTCGTTCAACTGTGAAACACGCGGCTGACATAGCCATTCTTATACTTAACTTTGACCTTGACATCCTTATACTCACTGAAACGTGACTGAATGAATCCTCATGCCAAATTCTTGAAATACTAGTCATGATATCATCAGACTAGACCATTCCGGCCTCTCGGGGGGGGGGACGACTAGCGTTTATATACAGGTTCACACTATCTATGAGACAAACACATTCTATATCACTACACTCCTGTGAATACCTTCGGATCAACATCATCACAGATGGCAACTCAACATGCTCTCTTCACATGTTTTACCACCCTTCCCGATATAACTACAATTTCATCAAACAGATCATGGAGATTATCTCCTCCACCAATGAAAAGCATAAAATTTTTTTTGCAACTTCAACATTCACTGGAACAACTCCAGCGACCCTCTCGTGGATAGTTTTAAATCATTCCTCCAGGACCACAACCATACTCAAACTTACAACAGCCTTACCCATAACAAAAGGGCCACCCTAGATTTAAACCCTAGATCACTGCAAAAGTGAACACCATTCAAATTGACTCAATCCTACCTTGAGACTGGTCTGACCACCACTGCATTACGTTCTTCATTTCTGAAAGGGCAATTAACTCTAAAGGCAAACCTGTGTAAGCCACACATTGGGTCAGGGACACACGCAACATTAACCCACTCACAATGTCGGCTGTTAGTAACTGTAACCTCCTCCACATATGATGTTAATGACCTCACTTATCACTACATCAATTTCATGTAAAAAATCATGGACACCATTACCCCCAAACAACTAAAGAGAGTCCCATCCAAAAGATCCAACCCCTGGTTCAACTGCAACCTTAACGAGGAATGTCAATGCCTTAGACTTGTGGAATGAGCTTGGCGACATACCCCCTCTCTGCCCAACATCAAACTTCTTCGACAAAGATGGAGCACTCAAAACATGCATATCAGGAACTCCAAAGCACCATTCTATCAAAATCAACTCAATATGGCAATTAATCAACTAAAAAAACTGTTCAAAATTGTTAAAAACCAAACGAACCGGAAAAGCAATCTCCCATCCTCAGACAACATTATCCTACCTAACTGCAAAACGTTTGCCTCCTTCTTTGCTGAGAAAACCATACTGATCACCACCAATATCAAAAACGCTATGAAACTCCAACCATGCGAACCCCTCTACAGCCCACCCTTCTCGATCAGGAAGAATGCTTAAGTAGTCCTCCCCACATACCAAAAACATCGCTGCCTGGCCCAGCTTTAAAACCTTTGAGGAAAGTGACAATGTAAAACTATTGACCTTCATGAATTACTCCAACCACTTTAACGATGCCCGACCCTCCAAACTCCTCAATGAGTCTATTTACCTCCTACTCCCCCTATGGACTAGGATCATCAGTGCCTCTCTTACCCAAGGCTCCATACCTGACTGCCTAAAAAGTGGCCAGGTTATGGCTATCCTGAAAAAACCCAACTCTGACCAGTCCAACCCCAACAACTACTGCACTATTTCCAACATCCCAACTCTGGCCAAACTCCTAGAGAAATGTGTGCACCTACGGCTTCACAGTCACATCGAGCAGTTTCAACTCCTTGACCAATGTCAATCTGATTGCTGACGGGGCCAAAGCACCTAAACTGCCCCGGTCCACATTGTTGATGATGCTCTACGCTCACTCAATCAGAATGAATCTTGCCTACTATTCCTACTTGACCTGTTAGTGGCTTTTGACAATGTCAATCATGAAACCCTCTTGAACTTACTTGAATACTGGATGGTTCTCTCCGGTACAGTGTTAAACGGGTTCTCCTCATTCCTTCACAACAGATCTCAGCATGTTCTGATCAAGCACGATCTTTCCGATCAGTCCCCATCGATGCTTGGCGTACCCCAAGGTTCTACTCTCTCTCCAAAACTGTTTAACCTGTACATGGAGCCCCTAACGAAATCCTCAAACTCGCTCATATCTCCTACCACTTATATGCTGATGATACTTAACTCTACATGAAAATAGCCTCGTCTGATGACATCTGCATCCTCAATAAGACCTCGACAAAAATGGCACACTGGCTGATTCGTAACCACCTCAAAGTCAATGCCCTCAAAACAGAATTCTTATTGATATCACCGCCCACTATCGCTCCTAATATCAAAGACTGGCTCCCACATCTTACTGCCTTGAACTGTACCCCACATATCATTGACTCAGCTAAATCCCTAGGAATAATCCTCTCCATACAAAAGCATATCAGTGTCGCCACCTGAGGAGCTAACTATCAACTACATAAATTTAGGAAACTAAAGCCTTTCCTCCCTACAGCAGACCTCAAAACAGAGGTTCAAGCACTTGTGATACTGAAATTCTATTATAGTAGTGCTACCTTATGGGCCTCCTGAAAATCACACTTGCACCACTGAAGGCTACTTTGAACACGGCAGCTAGGCTCATCAAGGGCTCAAAAAAAGTGATCATATCACCCTTGACCTCCAGTCGCTGAAATGGCAACCTTATGAGGCTAGGATCCATCTCAAAAGTGCATGTATGGCCCTTAAAGTGCTGCACCACAATGCCCTCCTCTTACCTGACCCAGAAACTGACTATCAGGTGGAAACTGATCTTTCAGAAGTACAAGCTCCCTACTACTTAAGCCACAAAAATTCAACAAAAAGAAAACATGCAATTGATCCTTTTCCAGAATTGCCCCCAAAATCTGGAACTCCCTCCCTCCGGAGATCAGATGCAGCCCATCCACATCGATCTTCAGGAAAGAAGTTAAATCTTTGCTATTCTTCAAATTCCACCCATTTTTTGACCATACCTTCCTCTCCTCATGCATGCTGCTTTCCGAGAATCGCGATGTTTCCTCCGTTGCCCAACTATCTACACACCGTCCTGACAAATATTGGACTTTGCCCATGCCAGTATTTACGATTAACTATGTGCTCCTATTTCTCTCCTTACTGTTTGCTTATCTAACTATTGTCTACCAGACCTATACCACGTACATGTTTAGTGCCTACCGTTTGTATCTCACCTCCTTTTGTTAATCCTGTAATGCGCCCTGTCACCCGAAAGAGCCTTGTTCGCGCTATATAAAACTAAAATAATAAATAAATAAGTGAAATAGAGTACAAGGCCTATTTTCTATAGACTGTTCAAGGTTTAAAAATGGGGTGACCCCATTAATGTCTATTTAGGCATTTTGATTGTTAGGTGGGTCAATACCAGTAAAAAGAGGGTAACATCCACAAAATGTGGGTGACTTGACAGATATGCTATGTGTACAGCATTTGGTTAAAGGTTATGGGGCACATGCATCAAAGGTTTTTGCGATCGCAAACGGTGCGATTCGCAAAAATCGGCCGTTTGCGATCGCAAATTGGCCTTTGGAGATGCATGAAAGTGTTTCCTATGCGCAATTTAAGAATTCGCAATTATTTGCGAATTCCTAAATTGCGATTGCATTTAAGGAATCGCAATTTGCGATTCCTTAAATGCAATGCAAGAAGCACTTTCAAATAGCGATTTCAGCTATTTGGGACCGCAAATTACAGACAAATCAAACTTGTCTGTAATTTGCAAAAACTTTGAAAAATGCACTAAAATGCATTTTCTAAAGTTTTAGGTTACACACACACATGCCCTTGGGGCATGTGTGTGCGCAAAATGGGTGCACATCACAATTTCAGGGTGCAACAGGGTGTCATTTTGACACCCTTGCACCCTTGAAATTGCAAGAGCAATTTGCTAGTACCTACTGGTACTCGCAAATTGCGAATGCAATCTCCAATTCATTCCTATGGGCCTGTAGGCCCATAGGAATGAATGGGATGGCATTCCTTAATTGCGACTCGCAATTTGCGAGTCGCAATTAAGGAATGTGTAGGAATCGCAATTGTTTTTGAGATTCCTACATGCATAGGCAATAGCGATTCTTTAATTGCGATTCCTTAAAAATCGCAATTAAAGAATCGCTATTGACTTTTTTGATGCATGTGCACCTATGTCCATTATCACTTGGTTGGTGATAGAAAATTGAGCACAAGTGTGGCTTGTTGAATTACTTCAAAAATATAGAATGTGTTACAATGACTGCATGGCATCATCAGTGATGTAATCAATTATGTCATTTGAGATGTCACTAATGATTTCATTTAAGATGCCATCAGTGATGTTTCATCAATGTTGTAATTTAACATGTGAGTGATGTAATATGTGAGGTCATAAGCAGGGCATGATGGGGTCAACTATGTAATTTGAGATGTCATCAACGATGTAATTTGAGATGTCATCAGTGATGTCATCAATGTTGTCATTTAACATCACGAGTGATGTAATATGTGAGGTCATAAGCAATGTATGATGAGGTGAAAGTTATAGTTAATTCTAAAACTGGCTAATTTCAGTGTTTTTTCAGATTTTGACTTTAGATTTGATCTTATTTGAACACCTAAGGAGTCATTTTAACCCTTGTTTTTTTCAGTGAATATATATCTATACATATGTATATATCTATATGTATTTGTAGATAGATAGATAGATAGATAGATAGACAGACAGACAGACAGAGATAGCTAGATAGCTAGATCGATAGATAGATCGATAGATCGATAGATAGATAGATAGATAGATAGATAGATAGATAGATAGATAGATAGATAGATAGATAGATTAGTGTTTCCCAAGCTGTGTGTCATGACCCACTGGTGGATCGCGAGCCTATTTTTGGTGGGTTGCGAAAGTCCAAGCAATAAATAAGGATGCATTTAAATTATGTATTTATATCATCACATTTGCTGAGCTTCAAGATAGAGTTCAAATGTCAGGCTATGTCTTCTAACATATTGCTGCTTATGTTTTTTAGCATGGGGAATGGTGTTTACAAACTTCTCTCACTTTGCAGTCAGAGAAAGAAAAGTTAAGTGAATTATGTGAAAATCTTGCTGGGGTACAGGAAGTGTGAAAGGAAAGGCCATAGGATGTCATTTTTGTCATAAAATGCAACAAAATATGTAAATACCTGTAAATGAGCCGTAGACAACCAGCAGTTGGGAAATCAAAAATGAAGCACATTTTGTTTTGTAATTCTGAAGTGTGATGGATACAAAGATTTTAATAGGATTAGAACAAATCAAGACACTTCACATGGTGATGCACAAATAATACATATTCATTAAAACACGATTTCCACATATCATTTGTGTGCAATATAGCTTATTAGTAAAACTGTATGTCATGCAAATTTAGTGACCATTTCAATGAAAATGTGCTGCCTGTAAATGACAATGTGCTACCACACGATGATTCAGTTACATTAAAAAATCGCCCACCTCATGTCCATTAAAGCTAGGAGGGTTACGAAAGATTTTGTACTGAAAAGTGGGTCACAGTTCTAAAAAGTTTGGGTAGCACTGAGATAGATAGATGGACAGACAGACAGATAGATAGATAGATAGATAGAGAGATAGAGAGATAGATAGATAGATAGATAGATAGATGCATCTAAAAAAATGAAAGAGCGAGGGAAAGCCAATTGCCATGTGCAGTGGAGGCTGTATATAGTGAGGGTTTGGAGAGAGTGGGGGTTAGCCACAGGGCCTGTCTGCAAGTCAGGTTCTGTCAGTAAACCTGCATGGCCTTTGACAGTGTGCAGTGGGTATTGACTGCCTGTAGTGCATTGGGTGCAGGTCTAGCCATAAGCCAGGTCCTACTACCAACCCCTGCTGCGCATGACTAACGTGGATTATAAATGAGCATAGAAATTTAGTGAAAAAACACAGTTAAAAACTGAGTGATGGTTCTTGCTCAAATGTGCAAAGCCACTGAAATCCGCGAGGTTTAGTATGTATATGTTGATTTGGCATTCAAACCCTCTTGCTCAGCCTTAAAAACCCCAAATTGTTGCTGCAGCCACCTTGGAGCCAGGGTAGGGGAGCCAGGAAATGTCATGCACTTCAAAGCCACTGTCTAGACGCTTCTCCAACCTTCTAGAACCAGAGCACCAGGGTACAAAAGTAGGACCTCAGACACCAACTCTTCAGTACACTTCTGGACCTGTGAATACTATGCCAGAAAGAAGTACTGCTGTACTCTTGGAAGGATTGCCACTCTGCTGGACTGCTGCTCTGAAAGACTTGTACCTTGCTGGATTGATGCCCTATTTGTCCTGCTGCTTTACTACCTTCTGCCTGGGGAGCAGGACTTGATCTTCAACTGTCCTAGATCCTCCAAAGTGACTCACAAGGGCTAGTTTGCTGGCCTCCTGTTCAGAGTCACAGGGACTCAAAAGGCTTCCTCCATCATGAACCCGCACCTGGACCCTACCTGAGTGGCTCCTGGCCCTCCAAGTGGTGCCCCTTTAGTCCTGGAACCTTGGAAGTGGTGCTAAAGGTGCCCAGATAGACAAAATCCAAGAGTGGGGACTTTTGGGAGAATTTTGGGTTGAAATTTGCCCTGAGAACCGGGAGGAGACTGGGACCAACCTGCTGTCCTATCTGCCTGAGGTGCATCAACGGTCGGATTGTCTTCGCAGCTTCTCCCACTACGTTCTTCTCCACAGCAGAAAATCCTTTTCAGCGGTCCTCCGCCAAAGGTGTATCACATCTCGTGGAACTGTCTTCAGCTACAGCCCTCTGCCTTGTCCCACTGGAAATTTTTGACTTCCATCATGACAACTAAGTCCGAATGTAGAAATCTTCAATGCGGCTTCGACTCAAGGCCATCCGATGACGACGCTCCCTCCCCGGACACCTCCAGCAGCCTGGCTCCACTGAACTTTACCTTCCCGGAACATTTTTCTCAAGAATTATTTCTAAGTCCAAAGGTAAGCGCTGACCGGGCACAATCCACTTCTTTTATCCAAACCACGCTCCATGGCTCCCGGAGTTGAACCGCATGCCATCTCCCCATAAAAAGCAAATCACCCCCTGGGGATGTTGTCCCCGGGGCCTTGAAATGGTTAGGCGAGGTGGGAGGGCGTGCCCCACTCCCCATAAAATGAAAGCGGACCCAGCGGATGGGGTCCCCTGAGCATTAAAATGGCTCTGGGAGGGGATACAAATGCCTTCCTCCCTAAAAATTACTTGTGTCTTAAAGTAACTGAAACTCGCTCCCTCACCATACACAACTTGTGCCCTCACCTAATACATCACTCCTGATATGTTCAGTGACTTCGTAGATATCCCAAATTACATCACTGATAACAACACTTTGCATGGCGGGGGAGTGAGTTATTGTTACTTTAGGGCACTAGTTATAGCTACTTGAGATAAATATAAGTGGGTAATTTCAGTGTCTTTTTTAACTTAAAACCGTAATGCTTTAAATTATATTTTCACCTATATATAAGGCCTCTTTAACTTTTTTTTTCATTAGAAATATGTATATACATATATATATATATCTACACACATATATAATATACATATATATTTACATATATACACACATATATATGTGTGTGTATATGTATATATAATATATATATATATATATATATATATATATATATATATATATATATATTCACTGAAAAAACCATAGGTTTCAGGGGCGTTATAGTTAGTTGGACATTTCACTCGTACAAAACCATAGAAATTCCCCCGTTATAGTTAGTTCAGCTAACTATAACTCGCGCGCCCGCAATGCACTGCTGATGACGTCACATATTACATCACTCATGACATGGTCAGTGACATCACTCATGACATCACTGAAGACATCTCAAATGACATCACTGATGACATCATCCTTGTGATAGAGTGGCAGACCTCCTCTCACCCTAATATAACCTTTGATACACACACTCAAAAATACAAACTAACATTTTCAAAACAATGGACATACCAATACCAGTTACAACACACCTATTCAGTAATTCCAAGATCTACACACACATCCACTCATTCACCAACAGTCCCTATACAGTCACTCATACATGTACTCACTCATCATATGTACTCATACACCTATACATCCTGTTACACACCGCCACTCATCCATAGAGTTACTCACACACATAGTCACACATGCAAACAAAGTATCAAACATCCATTTACTTGCATATACAGTTATACACACACTACCACACTTACTTCTACAGAAACTTACACATACTTACTCTCTTAAACAATCACTTATAGAAACACCTACTTATTTGTACAGGAACTCTTCCAATCTCTCACTCTCACATATACTCACTTATATACACCAATACTCACATATACTAGTTTAAAACATATGTAGTTACTCATAAAGACACTATTGAGACAGTCATTCACTCACTAACACACCCATACACATACTCATCCACCTATACAGTCCTGCACACATGCTGTCTTCAACACATACAAACAGTGAGTCACTCATTCATGCATCTATGCACTAAGTAATACCCCCACCGAACCATACAGACACTCAGACACTCATACTGATACTCAAAAACCAACTAATAACCCATATAGACACTCATGTAGCTACTCACCAACCCATGCAGCCACTTATACACAAAGTGAGAGACTGATACAGATATTTTCATATTTAAACATTACTCACTAACCCATGTATTCACTAAGATACACTTAGTCAGTTATACAATCAATTTTACAAAAAAATCATCCATTTAGACACTTATATACCCATTTATTCTTCCATCGACCTTGAGATATACATATATAAAACATATTTAATTTTCAGAAAAACACACATTCACTGGATGATGTCATCAGTGATGTCATTTGAGATGTCATCAGTGATGTCATGAGTGATGTCACTGACCATGTCATGAGTGATGTAATATGTGACGTCATCAGCAGTGCATTGCGTGGCGCGCGAGTTATAGTTAGCTGAACTAACTATAACGGGGAATTTCTATGGTTTTGTACTGAGTGAAATGTCCAACTAACTATAACGCCCCTGAAACCTATGGTTTTTTCAGTGAATTTCTAAGGTTTTTTAAATGCTAATTTCTAACTATAACGTGCCTGAAACCTATGGTTTTTTCAGTGAATTTCTAAGGTTTTTTAAATGCTAATTTCTAACTATAACGTGCCTGAAACCTATGGTTTTTTCAGTGAATATATATATATTTATTTTACTATGTATACATGTGAAAATGTCTCGGTCCCCTGTTTGCCTCGGTGGCACGGAAAAATGGGTGGAACTGACGTCAGGACGCCGACGAGGTTCTCTTATGGCTCCGATGACGTCATACGGTGTCGCGAGCGGAGCCGTGCTATTATGACGTCCTCGTTGACGTGGGAGAGCTAGGAAAGAATTTCCGTGGAATGCTGGTGCAGGGGATATTCACCTAAGTGTTCAGGCTAGTACTTTGGGAGCAACTGTTTATGTTGCCACTCCAGAAACCGAAACCAGTGATCCGAGGGCAGAGGCCCTGCAGATGGCACACGAGGTGGGGTGCCCAGTCGTGTGCACCGGCGGGGCAGTGAAGTGACAAGCACCACAACCCACAAAAAAGGTAACGAGGGCACTGAATAACACAGGATCTTCTCTTTGTATCTGGCAGGAACAACGAAGTTAAAATGCCCTAGTACCAAAATGTAGAATTAGTGCTACAACGGTCTTCAAGAGGACCTGCGATGCCGCTTCTGCCTCCCGTACCCTGGAGGTGGCACAAGGGTCACGCGGTACGGTCATACTGCGGTGGGACGCACACTCGTTGACCTCTCATGGCACTGCTCCACACTTCAGGGAGGACGCTTTCCATTAGCTATGTTTTCTGATGACATGTCGCGCCGGCCCCGTCCAACAACAGAACTCCTTTAGATCCAAACAGACTCTTCCACTCTCTCACCGGAAGTGAAACCAGGCCACGCGGACACTTTCACAATACAACAGCCGGGAATGCACTTTTCGGTAAAAAAACACATTCCTTCCTCCTAATTAATCAAATAAACGTCTCACTGAAGAACAGGGGCCAGCTTTGATCGGTAAACAGCCGTTACAACAACTTTTTTACTTTGCGATACCATTACAACGCATGCATTACCACGCATGCGTTGTACATCACAAAGTCATTACTACGCATTTTTAGAACGCATGGTCATTTACCACGCATGCCTTTACAACGAATTTTGTTGTAAAGGTATGTATGGTAAATGACCATGCGTTCTAAAACATGTAGACGTTCCATGTCGTTGTAAGGAAACAGAGGCTGTTCCGTTTCCTCACAACGACGTGCACCGCCCCTCAGAGACGACGTGAAGCAGGAACCACGAGGAGAGAGGAACCACGAGGAGTGAGAGGTAAGGGGGATTGGGCATGGGGTGGGGGTTTCTTTTCTAGGGTTTAGGGTAGTGCAGTGGTGTTTGGGTGGTGTAGGGGGTCGTGCTGGGGGTAGTGTTTTAGGGTTTAGGGTAGTGAAGTGGTGTTTGGGTAGTGTAGGGGGTCGTGCTGGGGGTAGTGTTTTAGGGTTTAGGGTAGTGCAGTAGTATAGGGGGTCGTGCTGTGGGTAGTGTTTTAGGCTTTAGGGTAGTGCAGTGGTGTATGGGTAGTGTAGGGGGTCGTGCTGGGTTAGTGTTTTAGGGTTTAGGGTAGTGCAGTGGGGTTTGAGTAGTGTAGGGGGTCATGCTGGTGGTAGTGTTTTAGGGTTTAGGGTAGTGCAGTGGTGTTTGTGTAGTGTAGGGGGTCATGCTGGGGGTAGTGTTTTTTGGTTTAGGGTAGTGCAGTGGTGTTTGGGTAGTGTAGGGGGTCGTGCTGGGGGTAGATTTAGGGTTTAGGGTAGTGCAGTGGTGTTTGGGTAGTGTAGGGAGTCGTGCTGGGGGTAGTGTTTTAGGGTTTAGGGTAGTGCAGTGGTGTTTGTGTAGTGTAGGGGGTTGTGCTGGGGGTAGTGTTTTAGGGTTTATGTTAGTGCAGTGGTGTTTGGGTAGTGTAGGGGGTAGTGCTGGGGTAGTGTTTTAGGGTTTAGGGTAGTGCAGTGGTGTTTGTGTAGTGTAGGGGGTAGTGCTGGGGGTAGTGTATTAAGGTTTAGGGTAGTGAAGTGGTGTTTGGGTAGTGTAGGGGTTCATGCTGGGGGTAGTGTTTTAGGGTTTAGGGTATGGCAGTGGTGTTTGGGTAGTGTAGGGGGTCGTGCTGGGGGTCGATTTAGGGTTTAGGGTAGTGCAGTGGTGTTTGTGTTGTGAGGGGGTCGTGCTGGGGGTAGTGTTTTAGGGTTTAGAGTAATGCAGTGGTGTTTGTGTAGTGTAGGGGGTCATGCTGGGGGTTGTGTTTTAGGGTAGGGCAGTGGTGTTTGTGTAGTGTAGGGGGTAATGTTTTAGGGTTTAGGGTAGTGCAGTGGTGTTGGTTTAGGGTAGTGCAGTTGTGTTTGTGTAGTGTACGGGGTTGTGTTTTAGGGTATAGGGTAGTGCAGTGGTGTTTGGGTAGTGTAGGGGTCATGCTGGGGTTAGTGTTTTAGGATTTAGGGTAGTACAGTGGTGTTTGGGTAGTGTTGGGGGTCGTGCTGGGGGTAGTGTTTTAGGGTTTAGGGTAATGCAGTGGTGTTTGTGTAGTGTGGGAGGTCATGCTGGGGGTAGATTTAGGGTTTAGTGTAGTGCAGTGGTGTTTAGGTAGTGTAGGGAGTCGTGCTGGGGGTAGTGTTTTAGGGTTTAGGGTAGTCCAGTGGTGTTTGTGTAGTGTAGGGAGTCGTGCTGGGGGTAGTGTTTTAGGGTTTAGGGTAGTGCAGTGGTGTTTGGGTAGTGTAGGGGGTCGTGCTGGGGTAGTGTTTTAGGGTTTAGGGTAGTGCAGTGGTGTTTGTGTAGTGTAGGGGGTCATGCTGGGGGTAGTGTTTTAGGGTTTAGGGTAGTGCAATGGTGTTTGTGTAGTGTAGGGGGTAGTGTTTTAGGGTTTAGGGTAGTGCAGTGGTGTTTGTGTACTGTAGGGGGTCGTGCTGGGTTCTAGTGTTTTAGGGTTTAGGGTAGTGCAGTGGTATTTGTGTAGTGTAGGGGTAGATTTAGGGTTTAGGGTAGTGCAGTGGTGTTTGGGTAGTGTAGGGGGTCATGCTGGGGGTAGTGTTTTTGAGTTTAGGGTAGTGCAGTTGTGTTTGGGTAGTGAAGGGGTCGTGCTGGGGGTAGTGTTTTAGGGTTTAGGGTAGTGCAGTGGTGTTTGGGTAGTGTAGGGGTCAACCAACATGAATTTGTCCTTGTGTGATGTAACCAATGCTCATGTAAAGCACTCCAATACCTGACCAGTCTGCACTATATAAAACTGCAAAAAAACAAAAAATAAAAAGTGTTTTGCACACTTCTGTCATTGGGCTATACGTGGGCTACCTCTGGGTGATATTTGTGCTACATTTGGGCTCTTTTTTCTCTGGTGGCCATTTTGGGAGACTTATTTGTTATGAAGTTTCCTAATTTCCTCATTTACTACAGTCTCCTCAGTAGGAAATGCTTTCAGTTTTTACTTTGATTCCATCAAGAAGGCATTCAGATGGGTCACACATTTGCCATAAATTCAGAATGTTAGCACTCTAGTTGTTCATTAGATCACTGTAATAAAGCTACTGCTCACCAAGGAGTTAACTGGAAGTCTACTGCTGGTATTGAAAGTGATTGTTTCAGTCTGCATGTCAGAATTTTCTAATGAAATAGAAGAGGATTTGAGATCTCACTTAAAACATGCCCTAAATTTTCTTTTTGCAGCACTAACCATAATTTCTATGGCAAAATGAACCCCTCATTTTGTTCCTTTTTAAATTAAATGTTTTAAGTGTTACCAGTTTATTCCAATCAAGATGGCTTCAGGTGTGCCATACTTTTGTCATAAGTAAGGCTGTTAGCACTCTAGTTGTTCTTTAGAACACTCTGGGAAGCTGCAGTAGAACACAAAGGCATCAACTGACAGGCTGCTCCTGTTGAAATATAACAGGAAGATATTTGAGATCTCACTTAAAACATGTCCTAATTTTTCTTTCTACAGCACTAACCATAATTTCTATGGCAAAATGAACCCCCTCATTTTGTTCCTTTTTAAATTAAATGTTTTAAGTGTTACCAGTTTATTCCAATCAAGATGGCTTCAGGTGTGCCATACTTTTGTCATAAGTAAGACTGTTAGCACTCTAGTTGTTCTTTAGAACACTCTGGGAAGCTGCAGTAGAACACAAAGGCATCAACTGACAGGCTGCTCCTGTTGAAATATAACAGGAAGATATTTGAGATCACACTTGAAACATGTCCTAATTTTTCTTTCTACAGCACTAACCATAATTTCTATGACAAAATGAACCCCATCATTTTGTTCCTTTTTAAATTAAATGTTTTAAGTGTTACCAGTTTATTCCAATCAAGATGGCTTCAGGTGTGCCATACTTTTGTCATAAGTAAGGCTGTTAGCACTCTAGTTGTTCTTTAGAACACTCTGGGAAGCTGCAGTAGAACACAAAGGAATCAACTGACAGTCTCTGCCATTGTTGGATGTACATGTTTTACTGAGAATGTCAGACTTCATTCTCACATGACTGAGAAAGATAATGTGAATTTACAGAAAATATGCTCTCATTTTAGCTTCTGGAGCACCTTCCAAAACTGTATGGGACAAGCATGTGAAAATAGTTTTCTCTCAAACATGATTCATGATATCCCAGCAGAAGGTTTTTCACAGGGTAAAATCACCTTAGAACACACCACAATTCCTGAAATTAGTATGGTACCATCAACAAATGAATTCTAATGTAACTAAAGTCTGTTATCACCCTTTATAGTTCTCCTTTTGGTAACCCTCAAAATCTTCGATTCACTACAATGCATTTCAATGGGGTACTATCATTTATATTGGTCCCAAGATGGCTGCCAGCAATTCCAGGATGAAGTGCTGACAGCCAATCAGATCTCACGATGACATGTGTGGTTAGGCTCCGCCCAGATATATATGTGTTTTTACTTTTGATCTTCTCAGCAACTACTGAACGGATTTACACCATTTAACAAAAGGGTTCTTTCTGAACCAAGAACTACCTCTTTGCCAAATTTGGTGTAATTCCGTTCAGCAGTTCGGGCTGTAGCCTTGCATAAAGTTTCCTATGGGAAATTGATTTTTGACTCTTATTTTTTAATTTCTCCGCAACTACTGAACGGATTTACACCATTTAACAAAAGGGTTCTTTCTGAACCAAGAACTACCTCTTTGCCAAATTTTGTGTAATTCCGTTCAGCAGTTCGGGCTGTAGCCGTGGCTAAAGTTTCCTATGGGAAAATGAATGGGGAAAACACGTTTTGGGACCCCCTTTTTCTCGGCCCCGCTTGACGAATCACCCCGAAACTTTCAGGGTAGGAGCGGACCGGAGCGGGCCATAAAGTTTGAAAATTTCGCGAAGATTCGTCAACCGACGCAAGAGTTATTTCAAATAGAATGTTGCGGATTTCCTATGGAAAATAGGTCCTAACTATAACTATCTACTGGCGACCGCCAGTAGATAATATATATATATATATATATATACATATATATATATATATATATATATATATATATATATATATATAAAAGCCTACCTAGTGGTAACCGCAACAAGGTAGTTATAGTTCGGTCTGCTTTTCCATAGATGGAGCATTTTTTGGTTTGCTAATAACTTTGACCCCATTTGACGAATCTTCCCAAAATGTTCCAAAATAAATTTTCATCTACCTCAGCTCCTTCCTGGAATGTTTTGGGGTGATCCATCAAACGGGGACGACGAACAAGGGGGGGTCCCAAAATGCAAAATCCCCATGTATTTTCCATAGCCTTCTTTAGACAAGGCTACAGCAAAAACCTCTGAACGGAATTACACCAAATTTGGCAGAAAGGTAGATTTTGGTCCGCAGATTGTGCTTTTTGGGATTTGGTGTAAATCTGTTCAGTAATTTTTTGAGGTTTTAAGAGTCAATAAAGATCTGGATATTTGGACGGCTTTGCTTGCGAGAGTCTCAGAGACTCTTGCGGGGGCGCCAGTTTAAAAATACAGCATTCTGATTGGCCCAAGGAGCTTTATTTTCCTTGGGCCATGTCGCCCCCGCAGGAGTCAGTCTCCCACTAGCGCTCTGATTGGTTGCCAGCAATGTGAGAAAAATGTTGCTGCCAGCCACTACATGACTAGGGGACTTAGTCCTCTGTCCTTAAGTTAAAAAAAATTATAATATAAGGGGGCAGAGTAGGGATCCCCTGATCCCCTAGGCCCCATGGGGGGACCCAAAGGGACTCCCCCTTGGGCCAAAATTAAAGAAAAAACAGCAAAAAATGCTGCGATTCCGCAAGACTCTAGCGGAATTGCAAAAAACAAAACAAATGGCAGCCAGGCTGCATTTAATTGCATTATGCCCCGGGGATGTGTTTATGAATGGGAAGGGGGCTGTGTGCCCCCCACCCCCTTTCTGAGCCTCCTCAGGCCAATTTCGGCCCCAGGGACCCCATGCCCCTGGGCCCGGCACCATTAAGGGTGGGTACCCTGGTGCCCACCCAGGGCACCCATCATACTATTGTTGAGGGCTGCCGGGGGAGCCCTGCAGCCCCCGTGGCCCCGGACAGCTCCACGCATCCAGCAGAAGCTGGCATTGCCTCTGCCCGGAAGTAACAGCTAATAATGCTGCTCCCTGAATGCGGGAGCAATATTTGGATCTGTTTCCCTGCTCACATCACTGCTCGCCAGGAAACAGATCTTAAGTCCACTCCCAGTGAGCAGGAGCATTTTTGAAGCTCCTTCCCTGCTTGGAGCAGACTTGGTGTTTGTTTCTGCTTGGCGGAAGATTTAAAGATGCTCCTGCTAGGTGAGAGCGAACACAGGTTTTCCTGCCCGCTCCGCTGCGGGCAGGGAAACTGTTATGTCTCGGGTTGGGCTCGCCAGGACATAGCCTGTAAGCCTACCCTGGGGGATGGGGTCCCCGGGGCCATTAATGGCTCATGGAGGTGGCCCCCCTGCCTTAAAGGAATCAGCCCCGTGGTGGACTCCACAGAGCCTTTTGAGGCTCGGAGAGGGGGGCCACGTGACCCCCTCCCCATTTAATAAAGTTTCTGCCCTGTGGGTGGAGTCCTCTGGGCATTCTGAGTCTTTATTTTATGGGGGGTGGGGTCGCTGGGGCTTAAATTGGCCCAGGGAGCAGGCAACGTGCCCCATCCCCTTGTAGAATGACAATGGGCCCCGGGGAATGGGGTCCCCGGGACCGGAATCGGGCCGTGCACAGGGGCAGCGATCCCCTTCCCCGATTAAATATCGCCGACCCCGGGGATGGGGTCCACGGGGCTGAAATCAGCCCAGGGAGGGGGGGACAACATGCATCCTTACCCCTCAAATTTATGCCAGGCCCCGGGGGATGGGGTCCCCGGGGCCGAAATCAGCACAGGGAGGGGGCTGCATTCCCCCTTCTCCTAAAATGTACACTGAGATCTGTGTATGGCGTCCCGGGGCTGAAATCGGCCCAGGGAGGGGGCCACATGCCCCCTCCCCCAATAATAACACCGGGCCCTGGGGTCCCCAGAGCCAAATGTGGCCCAGGGAGGCTGGCCGTGTCCCCCCTCCTCATGAAAATTATACTGGTCCGAGGGATGGGGTCCCTTGGGCGAAATCATCCAGAGGAGGGGCGCTGTGTGCTCCCCTCCCCGTCAAAAGAACACCGGGGCCCAGTTGACGGGGTCTCCCGGGCCAAAATTGGCTCAGGAAGGGGGGCCATGGGCCCCATCCCCTGAAAATTATGCCAGGCCCCTGGCTGAAATTGGCCCTTGGAGGGGGGGCACGTGCCCCTCTCTCCTTAATAATAACTCCAGGCTCTAGGGGATGGGGCCCCTGGAGAGGAATTTGGCCCGGGGAGGGCGGCCATGTCCCCCGTCCCCTGTCCCCATGAAAATGACACTGGACCCCGAGGGATGGGGTCCCTGTGGCAAAATCATCCTGGGGAGGGGGCTGGATACTCCCCTCTCCATCAAAAGAACACCGGGCCCAGGTGATGGGGACCCGGGGCCAAAATCAGCTCAGGTAGTGGGGCCGTGTACCCCCCTTCCCATGAAAATTACACCAGGCCCCCGGGGATAGTGTCCCTGGGGCTGGAATTGGCCCGGGAGGGGGGCCACATGCTCCCCACTTTATTTAAAAGGGTGGCCCTGGGGGTTGGGATCACCAGGGCATAGCAAGGCTCGGGGAGGGGGGCCATGTAGCCCTCCTCCCCTTCATTTAAGTAAGTGGCCACGGGGATGGGGTCCTTAAAGAGGCTCAGGGAGAGGGGGCACACAGCCCCCCCTCTATTTTTAGAAATGGCCCTGGGGGATGGGGTCATCAGGGCCTACCAAGGCACGTAGAGTGAGGCAGTGGGCCCCCTTCCCCTTCAACAAAAAAACAAATGGCCCTGGGGGATGGGTTCCCCGGTCTAGGCCCTGTGGCCAACTCCCCATTGCGTACGTCCTTCGGTGTGGTATGGGTTGTATGGAGTGGGGTTGGCTGCAGGGGTTACATTTATATATGGTAATTAAGTATTACTTCACGGTAAAAAACCCTAGCGACACTGAAAAAAACAAAGGTTAAAGTAACGTTACAGTTAGGTGAATTTGTCAGTGACAACGTTAACATTTTGAACAAAAAAACACAGAAATTCACCAGTTGTAATTAGCAGGACTAACTATAACTTGCTTATGACCTCACATATGACATCACTCATGACATGTTATATGACATCATTTATGACATACCTGATGACATCTCAAATTGCATCATTGATGGCATTACTGATGACATCACTGAGGACTTCATCCAATGAGTGTGTATGTTTGTTTTATGGTTTACATAGTGGCGGGTACCTACCATATTACTTTTCTATCTAAATTTCTACAGCCTGTATCCAGCTAATCGGTATAAGTATTTACAAAATGCATGTGCCCCTAATGCACCATAGCTGTGTAGCAGTAATAAAATTGAATGCTAGCTTTAGTTTGGGCAAATTTAAGCCCCAAATGACGGTGGCTTGTAGGGTATGGTTTTGTCAACCAGCCATTTGCAGTATTATTTCTCTTCAACAAATGATAAGTGGGATAAAAGGCTAAGAGCGAGCCTCGAGTGTGACACTTTACAACAATGACACATACTTGATGCCGCAGTAACTTAATTTAATCAGTTCTTGTTTTTTTCATGTGGCTTTTAGAGAACAGATGAAAGTTGGCATTCTGCCTGGAAAGCACTTGCTAAAATTTGATCTCTTACTTCAGCAGCTTTAAAACTTTGGAAGTTACTGGCATCTATACAGTTGGAACTTGCAGACTTCCAGAGCAATAACATAATGAAAAAAGTTCTGTGCTCGATGACTATTAGAACCATACTTCTTAAATTTAGTGCTGATTCTGCAGCCTTTCTAATAGGACCTGATATTAGTCACTGTTATTAGTCACTATTAGAGTGCCAAGAAGAAACCCATGAGCCAGTACAAGTTCAGTGCAAAAGGCACTGCCAACCTAATATAATCTGACCTAATTTTGGCAGTGAGCATAAAGTGCAGGACAGATGAGGCTTTCTGTAGGATGTTTTAATGGATTTCGGTAAAAGATGGAAGTTCCCACTCTGTGTGGACACCTGTGGCATTCTGTCCCTTTTTGCTTTTCCCTGGCCTGCCTGAGATTGTTGACCCAAGTGTGCTTGACAAACTGTAAGTCTGTTGAAAGTGCGCTCAGTTTTTCAATATAACACCATTCTTTTTAGCCTATAGCAAAAGACAATGCACGAATATTTGTATTGACACCTTACTCCCCTCTAGATACCAACCCCTCGGTTAAATAGTGGATCCAAATATCATGTTTGGGTTTAGATGCAGTTAATTATCAAACTGTTCCGTTTGACTCATGTTCAACCACGGAACAGAATGTCATCCATGTAATAATATTAGGCTTAGAAATGCACAGTTACCAATCCTGAGGGAAAGAGATTAGCAGTTCTCAGCAGTTATTAAGATCAGCTCCATATATATTAAATAGTAGAGGCTCAAGGGCAAATCCTTTCACACCCCACTACTGTTGCAATAAAAAAAATGTCTGGCAATGAAAAACGCTGGGAGGCTTGGTGCCAGGCATCCCAGGTCCCTTCTAATGTGGGAGCCTTCACCTGTGACATTCCTTCACCTGTCCCCGGTTTTCTGCAATAGAGGATTACTGATTCCCTTGGGTGGAATCTTCAGATTTCTGCCTTTAAAGTTGGCTGCATTTCGCCTGCCAGAGTGCTCTCAGCATCACCCCTCCCCCATCTAGCCAATCTGCTTCACAAAGGATTTGGCCTGCTGTTTAGACCCCAATACACATCTGTACCTGGACTGGCTGGAACCAGCCATGGAAGGGCTCCTGTAGTCCATGGCTCTGGCATGTGCTGATTATGCAGTGGCCATGGTGTATTGCATAGTGCAAACCTAGCTGGGAGGCAATTGATTGCCTAACAAAGATGAGAGATGAGGATACAAATCAAGGTCATTTACAGAGCGGTTACTAATTGTTGAGTTTGATTGTGTGTGGTGGTGGGGAGTAGTGTTCCTTGAAAGCATGGGTCTTCAGCTTCTTTCTGGATTGCAGGAGGGATGGGTCATTTCCGATTATAGTTTGATGATGTTACAAGTCCTGGTTGCATTGACAGAGAAGTCTACCATTCTGTTTTTGTCTACTAGCACATTGTTGTCTCCTGTCTGGCAATGTCTTTCCTTCTGGTATGGCACTGCCCACCTGAAATATTTAGTTGGTTGGCTAGGTAAGCTGGGATATTTTGCCTAATGGCCTTGTAGGTGATGCAGCAGGCCTGGAGGGTGAGCCAATGCAGTTCCTTCAGCATTGGAGTGATGTGGTTGATTTTCTTCATAAGTGCTGCAGTATGGATTGATCCTGTCTACACATATGGAAATTTTTTGATTTGGAGATTCCAACTGGTCAATGTTAGAAATGACCATCTTTTGTGCGTATTCCCACAGAGTTCTGCCTTCTTTTGCTCAATCTGTTTTTCCTGGTCATAATACTCTGCACACTTTACTCCTGTTAAATATTGGTTAAGTGCTTGTGCTCTCATCTCTAAAGAAGTTATAATTGGCATACCCCTAATTGGCACATTTAATGCACTTGTAAGTCCCCAGTAAATGGTACCACATGTACCCAGGACCTGTAAATCAAATGCTAACAGTAGGCGGCAGCACTCATTGTGCCATCCACTAAAGTAGCACTGTAAAACATGTTTCCAGGTCTGCCCCTGCAGTCTAGGTGTGCAGTTTTAAATTGCCAATTTGACCTGACAAAACAATCCTTTTTCCAGGCCTAAACCTTTCTTTTAACACTTAGAGGTTACTCCTAAGGTAGGCCCTAAATGCCCACATGGCAGGGTACATGGTATTTAAAAGATAGGGAATGTAAATTAAATTTTTCACATGGCCGTGAAAAAAGGTCCAAAGTCGTTTTTGACTGTGGCAAGGCTGGCTCTCCCATTGGAAAATGCTGGTTTACTCTTTAAAGGACCTCCCATGGGTTGGAGCTTATTTCCAGCACTATTATCCCCCTATTTGAACTTTGACTATGGAAATCAGTTGGAGCAATAAGTGGGCTGCCAATAACTTTAACTAATGCCCACTTGCCACCGACGGCGAATAGGGCTATTAACAGGAAACAGGAAGTTAGACTTTGGACCTGTCCTGCTACTTAACCTAAAGCCATTCTTTTTTCTGAGAGTTGGAATCCAGGATTACCTTTTTTGGTGGTGGGTCTATAATTGCTCAAAAATATGCTTTTGATAACTTTTGAAGATTCCTACCTGCCAGGATTCAAACCCACTAATTTGGGCACACTTGTATCTTTGAGAACTAGGTCACAGAGCATAATTGACAGTTTGTAGCATTCTGTCTGTTCTGTCTGTTATATCTAATTGACAAGACACTGTAAAGAAAACCCAACTAAGAGGACAGATACATTGACATTATCTACAGATTCTGATGTTACTTGAATTATAAAGCCTTACCAACTGTTCTTTTCTTATGTTCCTTATTCTAACTGCCCTACATTTCCTATTTGTAAATAAAGACATATTCCTTCTAAAAGCTATAGCTTTGACCGAAAGTTGATTCACAAAGGTAAACTAACAATTTTGTGTAAGTTTACTATTTTTTTGTTATTCACAAACTATGAGTTTACATTTACTAATAGTAATCTTATAACTGCGGTGACTCCGCCCATAAACAATAGGCCTGTCCCATTGGTTTATGTGCGGAGTTCTCTGCCCCGACTGCGGAGTCTCAGATGTAGTAAAATTACTAGTAGTAAAATTAAGCTTGTAGTTTGTGAATACCAAAAAAATAGTAAACTTACATAAAATTGTAGGTTTACCTTTGTGAACCAGGCCCTGAATTTATTGGGTCTTATTACTGTGTCATGCTGTCTCTGTGTTCCCAAATCTTCTAATCCGCAAATATTCATAGTACCTGTTTGCTGTGTTTGGAGAGTTAAGCGTACAATGCAGCAACATGGTTGCACAGTTAGAGAGAAAAGTACCTGAGGTCCTGGGACACAGGTGGGACTTGACAGCACCATCCAGACATACTGGCCAACAACTACTGACTGCTCTAGGATTTAGAGAGGATGACTCAGCCATTCCATGTTTTATTTTTATAGCACTCTTCCAAAGGCTATATCAATTGTTAAAGTCCCTCTTCAAGTGTAGTCCTGAGCTACAGTAAAGACCCTATGAGAAGAAAGAGGGCCTTTACCAACTAGTATAGCATGATAAAGAAGAACCATAATGCTGCTAGAACATTCCACCTACTGAGGGTAGAATATTCTGTATCGAACAAGGAGAAACAGAAAGATAAACATTGGGATCGTAAGCAAAAGGCATACACCACACATTATAACCATCAGTGTTCACTTTGGTGTGATATTTTGCAAAGAAAAACAAAAGGACAACCTAACCACACTTATTACGTTTGATGGCACATACCTGAGGCTATTTACTTACTTTGTTTGTCAAACCTGTAGAGTGTAATGGTTACCATTGAGGGGCCCTAGTGCTAGGAGTGTTAAAGCAAAACCAGAGATAGCTTAGAAGATGAGCCATTGTGAGTAAGATGTTGTTCAGAGATGAAAGGGAAGAGCGTTAAATTGTTTGCCACTAAATACATAAAACGTCTTCCTCCCAGTCTTAACTTCTTAATTCTGATGGGAAACAGAAGTCTAGCTGCTGAAAAGCAAAGTTTCATGTCAAGATTATGGGGATAAAACTATTTTTAAAAAATGTGGGCCCTGTCTCATTAACTGATTTATGACGCATACAGATGTTCTTAAAGAGAGTCTCATGGTCACTGAGAACTAGTGAAGCTTATATAACAGTCCATCAGACAATGTCCTACAGCTTTTCGATTGGTTCTGATGAATATTTAAGAAGACCAAGCATTAAAGACCACAAGTCAATAACCCACTGCTTTGTTGCAAGTTTATAATTGTAATTTTCTCCTTAGATATATGCTCTGTCTCATTAAATCTCTCAACTGTTATGCAATTTACGTGCCAGCTGCCATACCATCACAAAATATATTTGCTTTCTGCCAAAGTCTTGATCTAGGGTAATTCTTGTTTCAAGGTCTATATTCTGCCCGAAATTTCAGGTACTTGGTTTGAGCCCAACCTCTTCTTGTGTCAGTCTTTTTCAATATCTTCAATATTTCCAATATCTTTGAGGTGAGATACAGTTTATTTGTGGATTTCTAGTGTATCTTGCTCCTCTTGTACTTATTGCACGATTTTCTGCTTCTGATACTTCTTCTCTAAATTTCCACATCACACCACAACTGGCAAGGGGCAGCGGAAGCAGACAGAGGCCCAACCCAGTCCACACCGACTCCTCCAATATCACAGAGGGAACAGACAATGCTCCACACATCCAGGCCGCAGCCTCTTCTCACTTTGGATGTCCTCTCTATCCCTGCCTTTCGAACCATACAATCCCCACGCTGACATTTGCACTTGCTCAGAGCAGGTATTACTGACAGAATGTGCAGCAAAAAAAAACAAACAACATGTTAAAAAACCTTTAAATATAACTATGCGTACAATAAAAAGTAGAGCCAAATGAGAATAGTCACATACTTTGATTCTGAAATGATTAAATGAGTCATTTAGGATTTGGTAGAGTGGAAGCTTTGCCATTCGTTGGTGCAGATCTCACTTACTTTGTACCCAACTCTAATCAGTGCTGGGTACAATTCATCATGGAATGCCTAAATTAATGGATCAACCTCTGATTGTATGCTATATTATTGCTACTTGAAAAGGCCTTCAGGCTTTGAACTTTCCATGGAGTAGGTTGTTACGGTTCTTTACATCTAGTAATATGCGGACTGTAGCAGTAATTAGCCCGGTGAGCTTTTTATTGCTGCAATCCTCCAGAACAAAGTGCTTTAAAATGTCAAAGTTAATTGTTGGACAACATTCCAGTTAATCAGATTCATTAATGACACCTTTCTTAAAACCAAAATGCTCAAGAGGTTCAAGAAGTCATGAGATATTTTTCACATTGTGATTTAAGATAGACACACTCTTCAGTGCCTTCTCTAGCACCATGTTCCCTCCTCGCTTCGTCTGCATTTTTGACAGTCACATTTGCAGGTTCGCTAGGTCTTCTCAAACCAGCCAGTTTGAATCTTTGGAGCAGGTCTAGGCGCCTCTAGGTGCCTCAAATCTCAGTTCCTTCTCTCAAGGGTTTCCTCTGTGGTTTTTAGTTAATCTACCCAATTCTGGTCAGAAGACCACATGTCATTAGTTTCTGGATCACTGACAGAATATCGACGACAGGAATATCGACCTACACAAATATCGTGTTCAAAATATCGATGTCAAGAATATCGACATCCTATCTTTACAATGGTAAGTACAAAAATATCGAAACAAAAATATCGTTGTTAAAAATATCGTTGTTCAAAATATCGTTTTTAAAAAATCTCTAATAAATAAATTAAATAATACATATAATTAATAAAACATAGGGGTCTATTATAATGGCGGGCGGATCGCCGCCGCCCGAATGGCGGTGGCGATCCACCCGCCATTATTCACCGCCCGCCTCTCATTTCCCCCCGCCATATTAGGATGGCGGGGGGACCCCGGCGGACGGAAAGACCGTCCGCCGGTTTTCCGCCGGTCAAACAGGAGACCGGGCGGAAAAGGGGATTGATATGGTGGCGGTGTCTGCAAGACACCGCCATCCATATCAAGATGCAGGCGGTGATGTGCCTTTCCATGGCGGCGTTGCCGTCATGGAAAGGCATGCGGAGTCTGCATGTGGGGGCCCGTTGTGGGCCCCCAGGGTGTTGGGGGAGTGTGGGGTGCACATTGGGGGTACTTATGGTACCCCCCTGCATTTGCATGCACAACGTGGCAGGCACCGCGTGGTGGCTGCCACGTTGTGCATACAAATGCCTTTTTTCACATTGCGGCGGGTGCTGCTGAGAGCACCGCCCGCCACAATGTTAAAAATGCGGGATGCGCCCGCCAGTGTGGCGGGCGCATCCTAATTGGATTTGCGGGACCGCCGCATACATAGCGGGCGGTCCCATTTGCCGAACGATGGCGGGCGTACTTTGTCCGCCCGCCATCATAATGATGCCCATAGTTAGAATTATTAAAAAAAATAAAAAATAATAAATAATAAATGTAATGTAAAAATAAATGAAACATACATATATAAAAATTATTATATATATATTTACTTAATATTAATAAATAATTATTATAATAAATTATAAAATGTTAGAAACATAATACAAATTATAAATACATATATATATACATACACCTGTAACATAAACATAAAAATAAAATATATAATAAATTAAAATATTAAAATAATTTTTTAAACAACATTTTACACTACATTAACTGAAACAGTAGGGAAAATGTTGGATAGCGTAGGGGATAAAATTACTATTCCCACTACAGTAAATGCAAGAGTAGGGAAAATGTTGGACAGCGGAGGGAATAAAATTACTATTCCCACTCCAGCGAGTGCAACAGTAGGGAAATTGTTGGTTAGCGGAGGGGATAAAATTACTATTCCCAGTCCAGCGAGTGCAACAGTAGGGAAAGTGTTGGATAGCGGAGGGGTAAAAATTACTATTCCCACTCCAGCAAGTGCAACAGTAGGGAAAGTGTTGGATAGCGTAGGGGAATAATTTACTATTCCCACTCCAGAGAGTGCAACAGTAGGAAAAGTGTTGGATAGCGTAGGGGATAAAATTACTATTCCCACTCCAGCAAGTGCAACAGTAGGGAAAGTGTTGGATAGCAGAGGGGAATAATTTACTATTCCCACTCCAGCAAAATAATGAACATTAATTAACAAATAATTAACTAATTAAAAATAATTTACCTCCCACCATATTCCCCTATAAATAACCCCACCAATGTTCTAAAACATAACACAATTAACATAATAAATTAACAATTAATTAATTAACTAATATCAATTAACAAGCAAATTAAAAACAATCAGTAATAAATTAATTCACAGAATTAACACTATTAAATAAAATTAAATAAATAATATATAAAAAATATTTTAAAAAATATTTAAATGTAATTACTTCCCACCCTACTCCCTATCATCCCACAACCTGCTCTTAAAAAAGACACAATTAACATAATTAATAATTAATTAATAATTATTAATGACCAATTTATAACTAATTAATAACAAATTAATAACCACATTTAACAATATAAAATATTAAATACATAAATATTAATTAATGAAAATTATTAATTAATTAATTATAATTGAATTACTTCCCACCCTACTCCCCTATAAACCCACAACCCACTCCTAAAAAAATAACAATTAACATATTTACCAATTAATTATTAATAATTAATAACCAATTAATAACTAATTAATAACAAAATAATTATCACAATTAACAATATAACATATTAAATACATAAATATTAATTAATTAAAAATATTAATTAATTAATTATAATTAATTCTTCCCACCTGATTCCCCTATAAACCCACAAACCCACAACCCGCTCCTAAAAAAATGACACAATTAACATATTAACCAATTAATTATTAATAATTAATAACCAATTAATAACGAATTAATAACAAGTAAATTATCACAATTAACAATATAAAATATTAAACACATAAATATTGATCAATAAAAATATTAATTAATTAATTATTATTAAATTACTTCCCACCCTATTCCCCTATAAACCCACAACCCGCTATGGAACTAAAACGCAAAATGTAATTTAAAAAAAATTAATAACTTCTAAAAATGATTAATAAATGTATTCTAATTAAATTACTTCCCACCCTATTCCCCTATAAACCCACACCACGCTATGGAACTAAAATACACAAAAAGTAATTAACATAAAATTAATTACTTCTAAAAATTTCACACATACATTAAAAAAATAAGCTATACTTATACAAAATAATTACATCACATACTTTAAACACACATAGTAAAATACAAAACACTAAAATAAATGTCGATATTATTAACAACGATATTTTTACTAACGATATTACTAACTTCAATATTAAAAAAAAACGATATTTCTTACCTTCATGTCAATATTCTGGTCAACGATGTTCTTGCATGTCGATCTTGTGCCACCTCGATATTAAAAACTCGATATTCTGGCACATCGATATTCCAACATCGATATTCTGTCGGTGCACCTTTGTTTCTATTGACAATTTTAGGATCACCTTTTACTTTGAGGTCTATTGTTTTTCAGGCAGGCTCCCCACTTGAAATAGCCACTGTGTTTGAATCCAGTGATGTTTAACATTACTTAGACATCAAAGTCTCCATCTCTTCCAGGAATCATTTTCCTGACCTTACTGTGATTCTGAATTCGTCCATATGCCCTTCAGTTACTTTGCAACTGTCCCATGGGTACTCATCCATTCTGATTAAGGGTGTGCGCCAACCTATAATCCCACTAAAATACTGGGGTAGGAGGACGGAGGGAAGATGGGTGAACAGGCACTAAAATTCTTGTTGATTAATATTGTGGGGAATTCCGAGGGCAACATTCTCCAGTAGATAATGTAGTAATGGAGACACTGTTATGTCAATAAATTTGTATGGCATTGTTATTTTAAGAACATTATCACTAGACAACGATTATGATGGAGCTGGGAGTGCCAAAGGTGATTCTGAAACCAATGGTGGAGATAACTTAAGAGCCTTTAGCTTTAGTGAACGCTACAGACAAAAACAGTTAAAACTCTGGAAATCTCAAGGCGTCTTTCAAAGCTCTCAATACACAAAGCTGGCCAAAAGCTGCTGGCTGCATGATGCAACACTGTGGCAGACGTTGCATGTTCACACAACACCCCCCCCTCCCACCCCACAAGAGGAATCAGGTTTTATTTAAAGCGGGATCTTCATCTACTGCTTCTATTTAGAACATACATCCTCTGGATACTGCCAAAGCTGAGGATTATTTTCCAACGTTGCCCCTTAACTTTTACCCCAGTTAAGCTCATTGAGAATTGAATCCCTACTTTCAGACGTCCATGTAACCTTAGGCATGTGTGACACTTGAACCCCTGTCTCAAGAGCATTTTTCTCAGTTAAACATTGGCTGGTTTCTTCGGTAGAGTTGGATAGTTAAGGTTTCTTCTGTCGTAGTACAACCTATTTCCATCCTTGCATGTAATTATGCTAAAGGTGGTATATCCTCTTTCAAACCTCGCAGGTAATTATGCAGCATTTGGCATATCCCATTTCAATCCTGGTATGTAATTATGCAGAAGACTATCACACCATGTTCCTCCTGAAAAACGGTGTTTTGATCCAATTAAAATCTTTGTTTCCATCATACTTTAGAATTACTGAAAAATGTGCTTCATTTTTGCTTTAACAACAGCTGATATATTTTGAAATATTTGTACAGTTTGTTGACAGGTATTTAAATGTAGTTGTGTGTTAAAAAATGACATCCTACAACCTTTCCTATCACACTTCCTCTATCCCAGCAGGATTGTCACATAGTTCAGTTTACAAAATCCTCTCAATTTGCAGCTAGACAGAAAAATAAACACCAGTCTTCATGCTAAAAGAATAAGCGGCAATTGACATACTGTAATTTGACCTTTATTTTTTGTTTGAATGCACAGCAAATGTAAACAAAACCAAAGCCATCTTTCTTGCGCATTCACCTTCTGAAATCCAGCATGGTTATTTTAGGGGTGCTCCTGCATCGACCCTATCGCTTCCCTACTTCCAGCTCCTATGTTTAGAAGGGTATAGCGTTAGAGACAGTGACAGCTGGGTTCTTTTAAAAGTGGTGGGCATAAACGTTGGTGAGGAGTTTGACGTATGAAACTTGTGAAACAAGCGAGCTACATTATCATAAGGGACGTTCATAGGTGTTCTCACCTTAGAAATTTGGAAAAAGAGATGGCCAAATTGGACGTTGAAAGAAAAAATTGGTAAAGCATTTGGTTTAAAAATGGTAAGGTCTATAAGGCAATTAAGTGTCCGATGGAAATATTTAAACTTTTGAAAGAGTGCGCCCATGTCTTGTGGCACTAAATATTTTAATTGTACCGATTGTCTCAATCAGGAAGGGGTTCTCTTAATCAAATGATAATGCTCAGCATATGTGATGCACATCTTTCACACACTCATATAAAACTGCACCTTGTTGCCATAGGATATTTATGATTGCATGGAAGTCAGTTTGATGCATATCAACATTCATGTCTAAATTCAAACACCAAGCATCTTCATTTGTCAGTGACATGACTAAAAGACACTTAGAATTGGATGGAAGTAGATTAAATTGCGCACATTGGCTACAGATGTTTAGATCAAAATTCCATTTCAACATATTTTGTGCACAGATTTACTCAAAGTGTAAGGCTGTGCAAATAGAGAGAACTTCTCTTTGGGGTGGTGCATAACGGGGTATTAGGAAAAAGAGTACAGTTAGCAATAAAATGTAAACAATTTGAATAAAGAGAATATGATTGCCTTACCATTACGCCAAATAAATGCTTACACCAGATTGTTACGTGAAACAATGCACCTTAAATTTGATCATCAAACTGAAGCTTTTATCATTAAATAGGCTGTAATAAAATATAGGAATTAGGAATTAATGGTGAAATTATTTATAGTACCCACTAGAGACAAAATGATTTACCAATAACAAAACATTTTGCAATTAATTCAATCACAACGTAATGTGTGATTGGTCCGCATAAGCAATCGAACCAATCAATGATTATGAATCAAAAATGAAACGTAGGTAAAATGAAATTTTTAAAAATCCCACCTCATTTGACGTTCCTTACTCTCAGGTCAACTAATGACAAGTAAACTGCAATTTTAGTTTGTATTGTGCGATTCTGTGAATCAACTGTTATAAAACCCTGCGCTACAGTAATGATTTCAGTCCACTGCTTTCAGTTCACAATCAGAGCATTCTGGGAGTTGGAGACCAGCTATGCTTGAAATGAAACAGTTGGGCAAACAAACCTGTTCAGATTGCTTTGAAAAAGGAAGCGGCCCTTGTATGAATTATAAAACGCTTCAAAGACAGACTGCATTTTTGTTACCTCTATCTGGTGACGTGCTGACCTTTCTTTCCTGTGTGGAAGCAGTAGAAATGAAAAGGTTTTTTTCTGGATTTCATTTTGCTAGAGTGGTAAAACACCTGCTCAGACAGATCTCCTAAGCTGCAGTGTGTGTATTGTGTAACCACGAAACCACAAAGTAAAATGAAAAGTGTGCAGAAAAGCAGATCCATAAATAGCCGTCTGTACGTTTAGGCCAGCCCAGGCCGCTGTCATTGTGGGCACAGGTGCTTTGGGGGCACATTAGAATGTTTCAGGAGTAAGAGAGTTTGAGAAAAAATGTATACATATCTTATTAGAGTAGACTGGGAATGTTTAGAAGCACGAGAGTGGGGGCACCATGAACACTGATCCTAAACTAGACAAAATGAAATCTAACAGTGCTGTCTGACCTGCGTCTATGTGCTTAGAACATTTCAAGCTTTACTTTTGTACACACACGTCAGTCTAGGTCTCAATTGAAAAGTAGCCACTTTTTGGGAGGCTGTGGGAAGGAGGTGTTTGTCAAGCAAGTACTGTCGTCTGAAAATAAAAATAATAATCTTACTTCGGTGATCTTCTTTGAAATGTTATACAACTGAGGACCGACTCTATAAAAATATACCCGTCCTTCGCTGCCTGGCTGTTACGGAGTGCATGCAGGACCAATCTAAGTGCCTCGGCTCCTACCAGCCAATCCAATCACTGCTTTCATGCTGTCTATAATAGTAAACAGCATAAGAGTAGTGCCAGGATTGGCTGGGAAAGGCAAACACAGCGCTCCATCCTAGACCGATGGGACTCTGTCTCTGCGTCCCCAGCTCCCTGACAGTGCTGACTGTGGAAGCCTGAGCTGCGCATGTCAGCCTGGCCACAGCAAAATACCAGTCAATCAGTCATGCTCAGTACAGTTGCACAGCCTCAGCTGGCTGCCCCAGTTAATCACGCTTACTGCCGGGAGAGACAGCTTTATGGTAGCCCCTACCACATTAAGGAAGCAATGAATGTCATGCGGTATTTTAATTTTAATTTTATTATTTTTAAATAAAGAGTCAGTAATGTAGTGGCACCCAGTGGGGCCAGGGGGTCAACACCCCTACGCTCCTATGGGGGAACTGCCCCTGGTTAGCGATGGAAATGTCCCATGCCACATTAGCAACGTGCAACAATTCATGTTTTAAAATCTTTAGTATTATATTAATCACAGTGCACCAAACTCCTGCAACAATGTTGTTAGTTAGCACGTTTCTGTGCATTTTGTTGTGTATTGTGTTGGTTACAGTCTCCCCCTAGTGGCATGAACGGCCCCCTCCCACTCCCATCAAGAGCAAGAAGTCAGCTCCGACGATTCCTCTAAAAAGAACCACTACTTTCCTACAAGAAGCGCAGACCCAGGATCATGAGAAACAGGTCATTTGACCCCGATGCCCGTCCTCAAAATGATGGATTCCAACCCATACTAATCACTCACTAAGCCGAGCCCTGCCTGCGACCCCACTCACCATCCCCACTGCCCCACCGCCCCTCTGATGCCTGTCACCAAGATGGCGGCTCCAGGCCACATGTGACCCACTTCTCCTGTTAAAGCCCCTGACTCCCCCCACGGTAACGTATCAATCCGGCCCCTTAGGAAGTCATCCTCACGTCTGACTGGACAGAATGCCATCTGCCACGCCTACCTACATCAGCCCCTCCACACTGAACCACCTAAAACCGCATGGCCCGAACTCCTTCTCTCTTAGTTTCCCCCCTAACCTCTCACCGAAAGCGAAAAGAAACTTCAAACATAGACTGTTCAGACAACACCCAGAAACACTATTCTCGGACATATATCACTGCTCCTCCAAAGGACAGATAAAAATGGATCTCATTTTCCATACGGAAAGACCCGAAAACTGGAACTCCATTCTCAGATCACAACTCCACATATCTAAAACAACTAACACTCCCTATAGCTGCAAACTGACGATCTCAATACCTAACCGCCCTAGGCGGAGCGGTAATACCTCTGTGACCATCTTCTCTAATGGCACAGTACTGATTCAAGCCAGTAATGATAATCTTGATACATTTGACTCCCCTCATTCCGAAACGCCCCCTCGCACACGCATCCCCACTGCCGGACATACTCCCTACCCCCGGACAGCCTGACATGACAGGAGAGCCCCCAAACTAACCACACGCCCTATACCAACACCGCCAACCTTTCCCCCTCAGGCATCAACCGCACCTACGCCTGCCATGCACAAAACACACGCAATACACTCCCCCTCTCCAATACAAACCGGAGGGACGCCACGAACAAGGCTCTCCACCCCCGTGCTGACCATCCCATACACCCCCCCACACATATCACCACCTCCAACGAACAACGACCGATCCCAACCCACAGTCTACGACCCCCAATGTCCTCTCTCTTCCCACACACAAGATGACGCGAAAACCACGACACGACCCGCCACACCCTGTGCCCACGGCCCCCCACAGAGTCAATACGGACAACACAAAAAACAAAAGGCAACATAGCAACGACAAACTCCCCCACTCTCAGGATGACTCCGCTCAGAACTCCCCCACCCCCACGTCTGAGGAAACGGCTCATCGTCTCGCCCTGCCAGAAACCCAGCTAGAAACTATAATCCTGGGCCTTAGCGAAATCACAATGAACCTCGCCACGCTCCGAAAGCCCAGCCAACGCCCCCACTTAACTCCCACCTTTCCTAGCTCAACACAACAAAGGCCTTCCAAGGTTCTCTGCCCCACTTGGATCTCAATCCCCCTCTTGAACCAGACACAGAGACCAAAAATAACAAGAGCTGCAATGCCCACGAATGACGCGTCGGATCTTGCCTCCTCTTATGACACCTCCTCCACTGCCACCCTAAACTCCAAGATCCAGGTGATCACGGGATTCTGAAGAGACTACTCCCCTCCGAGATCCCTAAGACCCCCTGCCGTCCTCACGAACATCCTCAGGGTCCCCCTAACGAAGAAACCTAAAAAAGAGGAGACCTCCTACAACTGCATGCTCATAAACTGCAGATCAGCCACCAAACATGCAACAGAGCTGGCAGAATCAATCCTCACACATGACGTAGACATTACGTTCATCACCGAGACATGGCTAAATGATTTCTCTTACCCAATCATGGATATGCTGGTGCCACCAGGCTTCGCAATCATTAATAAAGACAGAAAGGACCAACGAGGAGGGGGCATAGCAATCATTCACAAGAACAACATCTCCATAACGGAAACCGACACCTTCAACTACAACTCCTTTGAATGCCTAACGGCCAACATTAAGACAAGTGACAAAAAAACACTACTCTGTCATCTCCTCTACCATCCACCAGGCAACACCAACACATTCGGCGAACACTTGTCTGACCTGATTGCCAATTGCTCACTCCGAGACGCAAACAACCTAATTCTGGGGGACCTCAACCTACACTGGAACGAAGAAAATAACTCGCTAATCCAAACCCTGAAGGATCTCCTCCATACCAACAACCTCACCCAACACTGCTCGGAGGAAACTCACAACAAAGGAGCAATCCTAGATGCCATTATTGCCCAAAGAGACACAGTCACGATCGACCACATCCTGCCTGTTGACTGGTCCGACCACCACATCATCCTATTCCACATCAACCAAACGATCCGAGAACAATCCCTCATGCATGACCCCCCCAAATGGGTGAGAACATCTAACTCAGATTCCCTTGGCTGACCTAGAAGAAAAGGTAAGCTCTTTCCTTCCCATCCCCACAGAGGATCTCTCCACAACAGAACTCACCTCCTACTACAACACAAATATGACTTCCATTCTGGACCAACTAGCCCTCTTGAAACTAAAAAGAGACAGGAACATTCCATCCAGATCCTGGTTCAACACAGACATCAATGATGAAAGGCGACAACTTTGAGCTACAGAAAGACTCTGGCGGAACAACCCTTCCAAAATCCTCCACGATCAACTCAAATCAGTTCGCGCGAAGTACAAAAACCACATAAAGAACGAAAAATCCGCATTTTTCTGCAACGCTCTGAACAACGCAAAAAACAGGCCCAAAGAACTCTTCAACCTCATTAGGCAGCAAACTTCCAAGCACCCTTCATCCTCAGGTCAGGCCTCCAAAGAGCGGTGTGACAACTTCGCCAACTTCTTCAACGACAAAATCACCAAGATCAAGCTTTCACTGGACAACAACCTCTGTCCCCCTCACAAGATCCCTCCACCAGGGACAGAAGACCCCACTCCCAAGTACCCCCCAAAACCCTGGAAATCCTTCAACCCCTTCCCGGAAGAGGAGATAGTCAAACTAATCTCCTCCTCCAAACCTTCTTCTCACGTCCTCGATCCTATACCCGCCCAAATGGCCCAAAAACGTAAACTCTCTCTAGCCCCGCTCTGGAGCAAGCTCACAAATAGCTCTCTAAGAACCGGAGACATACCAGACTGCCTGAAAGTCAGCCAAGTCACACCATTACTGAAAAAACCAGGCCTGGACACCAATGATCTGAACAACTTCAGACCCGTCTCCAATCTCCCTCTCCTATCCAAAATCCTAGAAAGGTGCGTCCTACTACAACTGACTCAACACATGGACAGCATCAACCTTCTAGACCCCCACCAATCGGGCTTCAGAAAAGGCTGCAGCACTGAGACCGCGATCCTCAACGTCATAGACGATATTCACAAGTCACCATCGATACGGACCAATGCTACTTACTCATTCTCCTGGACTTATCGGCAGCCTTCAACACGGTTGACCATAATCGACTCATTAAGGTCCTTCAAGAAAGGGTAGGTGTGGATGAGGTGGTTCTACAGTGGCTCTCCTCCTTCCTCCACAACCGCACCCAAAGAATAAAAATCAAAAACTTCACGTCTGACTTACACCCCGTCAGCAAGGGTGTCCCCCAAGGATCAGTACTTTCCCGCAACTTTTCAACATCTACATGGAACCCCTCACCAACATACTCAAAAAAGCCAACATCCCCTTCCACCTATATGCAGACGACACCCAGATCTATCCCGAAACCTCCTCCATTGTTGACATTCAGAGACTCAACGACACTCTAAGAAAAGTCCAACACGTGCTAACAATAAATCATCTAAAACTCAACCAAGACAAAACGGAAATCCTCCTCATTTCCAACAAAGAAAAGAACCCCCAAATCTTAGAATGGCTAAATGCTATTGATGCTCTCAACGGCAATCTCATCCTGGCTGACTCTGTAAAATCGCTGGGAATCACCCTAGACCCAAAACTCGACATGGCAAAACACATCAAGAACTCCGCAAAAAGCGCCTTCCTCAACATGAAACTACTCAACAAAATAAAACCCTTCATTCCGCACAGGGACCTCAAACAAGCGACTCAATCGCTGGTGCTGTCTAGAATCGATTACGGGAATGCAATCCTCACAGGTACAGCAAAATCCCACTTAGCTCCCCTCAGAACAACTCTCAACGCAGCAGCTAGAATGGTCACCGGAGTTAAGAAATACGATCACATCTCTCCCACACTCAGAGAACTAAAATGGCTCCCAGTCGAAATCCGTGCCAGCTTCAGAACTGCCTGCCTTACGCACAAAGCCCTACACACAGGGAAGCCTGAATACCTGGCCTCCAAACTCATGAAAGCCGGACAGGCAAGGAACCTCAGGAGCACCAACACTCTACTCCTCATCCCTCTGAAAACATGCAAACAAAAAACCTCAGCCCGGTCCTTTGCTGGAAATGCGCCAAAAATCTGGAACTCCATTCCAGTCCATATCAGGACTATCACCTCCTTTGTAAAATTCAAGAGACAGCTCAAAGACCTCTTCCTCAATCGTTCGCTCCCGTACTGATAGCTGCCGTCGAAGCTCACAAGCCAGCACACTGCTGCACTCTGCTATTGGGACATTAAGTCTTCTACCTCCTCCACCTCCACGACCCCTGCCTATATCACCCCTCCCCAAAGGAGGCTCGGTGCAAGTCAACAGGCACACAACTTGAATACTACTTGACCTCCATGCATTAATGTTGTACATTGCGCTGTATACTTTTTGCTAGATTGTATGACTCTCGCATGACGACTGTTGTAAAGCGCTCCGATACCTTCGGGTCTGGCCAGCGCTATATAAAACTCCTAAATATAAATAAATAAATACATCTCATGTACAACAAGTGCTGAATGATCGGCTTCTGAGTCCTGGGAGTTTCTTCGCTATCTGCCATAGTCCTTATAGAGATACATTAGGCAACCAAATCCTAACACAAATCCTGCAAGCCCAGTGCGTAAAATCTCCCCTACAAAATATTCCCTCCACATTCTGAAAATTGGTAGTAAGTAAAGAAAGAGAAAAGTCTTTATGCACTGCACTCAACCTCTCATTGTACCTAGATATAGTCATTTACACACAGGTAGCCCTGTCTTCCTGCTTTGTAGTTTTAGCAGGTAGTAATAGGGAATGCAAGGCAGAGTATAAAACTACGCCTGGTGTAATTCCCAAACATTTGGGAATTTTGCATTACTCTTGTTACGCAAAATTCCTGAAATTACAGCACTTTGGTAATTGCAATCTATTTGTAGTAAAAATTTACCAGGGACGCACCATTAATGGTAAAAATGTACATTAAATGTATGGGAACAACAGAATGAGAGCGGCTGTTGTTGGTGGTGCTTTTGGTTTTTTTGCACTTTTTTGTGCAAAATGTGTCCAAATATTTGATGTAAGGATGTATTACCTGCTAAAACATTGGACAAAATGACAGATTTGCATTTCCATAATTACGTGTATTTCTGCAGAAATTTAGCTAAGAAAATTTTCGAAGATTTCGCACTCCCCTAAAATGAACAATTAAACCATTGAAAGAGTTTACCATTCATATGGGACTCTGAATCTGGTTATTTACAGCTACGATCAAGCAAAAGTGGAAAACAAAATTTGTTTCCTGCTGTTGCTCTGTCGAAAAGAGAAGCGCTTGCTTCCCCTGGTTTCACGTGCCTCGCCTATTCTCTATAGACCCAAGTGAAGCAGTGGAATGGTGCTGGGGGTCTCGCATGCCTTCTTCTACCTATCTAGGTCTTCACAGACCCAAGGGAGAAAGGAAAACATGGGTTGCACTCTTCTTTCGCCAGCTGCCTCATTCCTAGTCAGCTGCAGGTGTCTGCTGATCTGTGCTGACAGGGATTTTAGATCTGCATTGACAGACCTCTCAGAGAGCCTGTCAACGGGGCGCCGGATTTCTGCTCTAAGGACTGCAGAGATCACAGCTTCAGCTCAGCAGGGAAGGGGATAGAAGGCACAGAGAGTGCCAAGGGGCGCGGGGGGGGATGGGGGGGTCAGAATACCATGTTTTTTTTCATTATGTGAGTTGGAGAGGTGGGGGTACATGCTGACTGTTGTGGGTGTGGGTGGCAAGACACGAGGTACTTTTTTTAAGTTGCGAGAAGTAAGGATAGGTAATGCTGAGGGTGGTATGGGAAGTTGGCAGGATGCCACGTATGTTTTTGTCAAAAATGGGTAGGGCATGGCAAGAGATAGTGGGAGGGGCCATGGCGGGAGGGTGGCAGGACACCATGTGTAAGGCGAAGCAGTGGGCTGGAGCAGGTGAGATTTTGCTTTTGTTATGCACCCCCATGGCTCTTCTACTCCTGAACTGCTGATGAGAGCAGCGAGAGGTTAAATGGGGGGCATAAATAACTTAAAAATTGTAGCTGGGTAGCAGTGAATAAAAGAGATGTTTTTCATGTCCGGACTCTGAATGACATCAAAGACAACTCGAGCTTTTCAATTGTCCTCTATTTGATGTCACAACCAAATCCTTGGTCAAAAAGCCGCTTTTCAAAGCTACCCATCTATAATTCTATATATGAGGAAAATAACAAAAATGTATTTCTAAACATTACTCTTGGTAAAAGAAAGTGATAATATCCAAGTGCATTAAACATATTTATTTATTTTGCATAACGCACGATGCATAACGGAATTGCTTCTATGGGAGGGGTGGGTTACTTCAAGGTGTTTGCAATCGAAAAATTCAAAGGATGGATTTTGGAAGAAAGTAAGAAGCTGTGATCTCAAAAAGGTTGATTTTCAGTTTTTTTTACTAAAATCAAAGAGATGGCCTGAATTGTGAATGTTTGTTGGTAGGTAGTTCCTAGTGCATTAGAGTAAAGGTTCATTCCAGGTGGTCATTAAAATTAAGGCACAGTGGAAATTGTTTCAAAATAACTACAGAGGTTTTTCCTTCCTAGAATTCTGATACTGTATTAGGTTGGAATGAGCCTTCCTCGATAGTGGCAGATTTTGTGTCTGCAAGACAGAGATGCCTTGGGGCAAGTTTAGTAACATTGCGCACTGGAGTCACATCATATAAGTGACACAAGCTGGAAAAATGCAAAACTGTTAATTAGGGATTTACTTTCCAGGTCAAAACTTGATTTGTGCTGGAAAGTAAACCTAAAATAACACAAAATGGCGCTAGTGCTACTTTGCATCAAGGGGACATCCCATGGGTGGTACATGGGCAGTCCCATGGAACCACCTATTGTTGTTGATGCAAAACCCTACCTAATAACTTTAATAGAAAGGCCTTTGCAATAAAAATATAATGGCTCTTTGAGGCTGGCTTTAAAAAGGATTTTTTTTTATTTCTGCAAACCTTTCTGGATTGAACAGCACACATCCAAAGTGGGAAAAGTTTTAGAAGTTTGTCTGAGCATATTCTTTTGTACTGGCAGGGTACTCTTCCAGCACAAAACCTATGTATCAGGCACCCACATTTGCAATATGGTGCAAAGGTGTGTGCATGGCGCTAGGCAGCCTGAATGTGCACCAGCGCTACAGAAGAGAGCAGAAGCACCATATCTTAATCACAACTTTTAATTCTACTCCCTTGAGTGGTACGTGTGTTTTTTTGCTGGAATAAAGTTCCATTCAGCAATACTTTGGCCTAGAGGGTGTAGATAAATGCTGAAATTTTCTCGAATTGACTTGAAATCTACTTGAACTGGTTAAAAGAGTCAAAGTTCATCTGAGCGCAATACTTAATTTGATCTGGTGATTGCAGGTGGGGCCCACCAGCACTTATTTTTGAGTACCGGAGATAATTTTTCCTCATCAGACTTTGACCCAGAGCAAAAAAGAGAAAAACACATAAGGGGGAAATAATGTGGAAGAGAAAGGCAGAGAAACAGGGACAAGAGAAAAAACAGGAATGAAAAAGACCCTTCAATAGTGAGATAAAGGAACAGGGTGTGTCTGGTGGTGGAAGAAAGAGGCATGAGGTGGAATCAAAACTAAGCAGCCTTGGTATTTCACTACCGTGACCTTCAATAGCACCAGGTGTAGGCTTTCGAGCAAAACTTTGGGTCCTGGCACTTATTATTTTACACATTAAGCACAGTCTGAGTGTTAGGTGGTGTGAAGAAAATCTGAAGAAGATATGTCATCACAATTTATCTGATTCAGCTTCTCTATTTGCCCTCAGTTGCATTTGTGAATTTTACTTTCCATGGAGAATTAGGGGTAATTTAGAGCCCAACAGGAAAATGTGGAGGTACATTTGAGATGCTCCTGAAATTAAATACTTGAATTTTCTTAAAGAAAATCCCAATCTCCAAAGCAAACTGCACTTCATTATCGGGCACCTGGTCCTGGGGTTATCCTTCACACCCAAATGTGTAATCCAAAAATGTAATCACCACAGGCTTGTCACACTATCCATAGTCCACATAGTCAGCCAGAAATAATCCACAAACGTATAAATATCTTGACTTAATGCAACACCAAGATCATTTTATGTGATTTTATTGGCTATCTAGCATAATAGTTCTGGATGCAACTCTGCTGACATCATAGATGGCCAAAACAGTTGAACCAGCGTTGAACCTGCGTTTAACTCCTCGGTACACAAACAATTCCTTTACTTTCTCCATGCAAGCAGCCACCAAATCCTTGTTCTGACCCATCTCTGGTACACAACATGCTAAGAAAGTATTCTTTCCTGTACACTCAATGGTGGAACAGTTACTTTTACACTCACCATGGCCCATGGGAATCCTTACAAATATTTACATGAATGTCCTTCTTCACAGACACATATGCTACCTCATAATAAAAGTTGGGTGTTTTAAGCACTATTTATACTAGCCTCAGAGTCAATTATGTGTTCGCAACTACCATCAAAATCTATACAAGTGACTTATGATCAATTCACAAATTTAGTCCCCCACACAAATGTGTGAAAATGCTCCAACACCTTGGTGAATCATTGTCTTTAATGCTGTGAGTAACTCCTCTTAAATCCAAAATGCTCACGTTATGAGTGGCTAGGCTTCGGACGAGATATTTACTGCACCTTTTGAAAAATTCTATATCACGTGAATTGGAATTTAAAAGGTGCAAAATGTATTGCCTTTTACAATTTGTCTTTTAAAATGAGACATGGCATGTGGACGTGCTAAAATCTGCATGAACTGGTATTTACTGCCCATTTTCCCCTGGTAAATTTCTGCCTGATTGTCCTGCAGAAATTCAGCTGGGGAATATTGTGGAATGCAGCGCTACTGTGAAATTCTAAGCCCTACTCAAATACGTGTTTGTCTTGGGAGTGGAAAAAAACAGCCCAGTTGTAATGAAGGCTTTAGCGTCTGTGATGCGTACGCCACTTACGTTACTTACACCATACAACTGGAGGTGACAAAGCACCAACTACTTAACCACTGACATCCACCACCGACCCACACAGCCTCCTGGATTCACACAGATGTAAACATAGTTCCAGTGCAACAATGTATTTTGTTTCTTTTCCCCTCCATCATATTTGCTGAAGAGCGTTTTCTTTTCTGTATTTTCTTTTAAGGATTTGTCATCAGTGTTATACTCAATAAATGTGGCAGCTACTAAACACCGTGCACCCTTGAATAAAATGGACCAGCCTTTATTTTTCAATCCATATTGCTCTTTCGTTGAGTCATGGCATACATATATATACATATAATTTACTGCACACTTTCCAGTTCTGGCAAGTGCTTGTATAGCTTCAGACCTTGTACTCCTATGGTACAAAATGTAAATTCTTCCTTAGGGTAGTTTGCTTTGCTTCTGTTACCCATTAGCGCATATGCCACACACGGTAGTATTGCAACTTATCTAAATACAATTGCTACCACCAACAACACTCTACTTAGGGCCTCATTACGTGTGACCTAGTAGTCCTGATTGGGCGTTAACAAGTTACCAACCCAAACAGTATTACAAATTGTGGAGCTTCATCCAGACATTTCAAATGCTAGTATTTCACCCTCATGTATCTACATGAATTATTAAACATTTCAACTAGATATTACAGTGTATTTCATTTTAACCGCCTCATGAAACAAATCTTGTTTCTGAACAATGAAACAATATTCACTATGTAATTAAATACATGTTTTAAATCATCAGCACTTTTCTGACTTCAGAAGTTCCATTGGTATGTAATGTAGGGAGGCAGGGAATTAAAATCTTTGTATGCCCCTTCCTTTACAAACGTAAGTGACCTCGCTTTGAATAAAGACAGGAGCAGGTATCCATTCAAGACATCTCTTTGCTATGTACTCGTCACTGATAATTATGTATTTCTCTATGCATTTGTTGACATGTTTCCCCCCACTTGCATTCTCTGTGGATAGGCCTTTATCAGGACAAAGGACAGTATGCATTGCATGATTTATATTAGAATATAAAAGTTGACATTTAATCCCAGTATATACTTTCTTACTCAGTAGGTGTGTTGTGTGTCATGCATGTAGTTACCTAGACTCTTTGTGAGTTTTTTTAATTTTTTTTATTTTTATATTGTAATCCATAAATTAACCTCTTAATATACATTCATGAAAATTCATCAATAACATCAGAATTGCAGGACATATAATTTAACATAAAAACACCTAATCAGAAATTCAACAGCTGTCAAGTCGAGCACTAAATTTTCAATCCACAAGTAAAGACACCCATTGTCATAAAACAAAATCCATTGCCACATAATACTATCAATTTGAACAGATCCTTAGTTCTTGCATTCCTAGAATATGCACCAAGTAAAAAGGTATATAACGAGTGTGACTTGATCTTATATAATTTACTTAAGATCGAAAGAACTATTCTAAACAAAATACCATATTACTACTTTTTTTTCCTAAAACTCATAAAATTCAGGACACTACCAAAGAGAGCTCCGATACCGGTTCTACAGTTTAAGCCTCGCCATTAAAAAACTCAGCCCAAATCTTATCAAACTTCTTCAGCCCACCCGTTCGTAAGGTTTACGCTCGTTCACTCCTTTTGACCTATGCCATTTTCCGAACTCATTCATTTTTCGAAGGTATTAAATCCGTTCGCCATCTTTGAAGTAGAAGTGATCTGGCGACGGCCATTCCGATATATAGGAGTTTAATCGTTTTGTCTGGTAGGCTGAGGTCTGGATCATAACCCAGCACTATCAACAGAGCATTGGGCTCACTTATTAATATACAATCTGTTGCTAAATACTCAAAAATGTCGATCCAAAATTTCTGGATCAGAGGGCACTGTAATATTATATGCGTCCAATTAGCGGAAGGGTAATTGTGGCACCGGAAACACTGCCCCGATTGATTTGGGTAGGCCTTAGCTATAAAGCTAGGGGTTCTATACAGTAGCCACTTACTAAAAAATAGCATCCTTTGCCAATTAGCCCCTCTGACCGTACTGAAATTTAATTTATTAATTGTAGACCAGACATTCGCAGTAAATTCCAACTCCTCATATTTTTCCCATTTAATTATAGCCTTCGCTTCTAAATCTTTCCCTTTGATTGAGGCTAGACGTTTTTCCATTCCCCAGGTTTCTTTAAAACCGTGTCTTCTAATAAATCATGGACTAAACTTTTCTGATAAATAATCTGGGCCAGGTCCAATTTACTAAGAAACTTCCTAAGAACGGTATATGACCCTAGGAGAAGAAAATCACGGGGGATTAATCGAGGCATTTCGCTTATATTTAACCATCTATCATTCCACAGGAAGTCCGAAAGTTTCCGAAACCCTGCCTTGGTCCAATTTTGAATGATTGTAGATTAATCTTTAATTCCTGCAGAGGAAATAAGACCCGCTATCGGAGTTGAACAATTAATTACTGAGATAGAATATCTTCTATACAGTGCCTGACGCTTATGATAAAACCAATGTAAACACTTATAGCGTACTAATTTAGGAGATCTAAAAATTGATAGTGGGCAGTGGATCTGATTTTCCTTGCAGATTAGATTCATAAAAAAATTTACAAAAAAACCCGACTGTGTTTCCTGCTTAAATCTAGACAGACATTGTGCAAAATATGCAAAGTAATACTCCTTCAGATTGGGGAGAGCTAACCCACCATTTGCCCGCTCCTCATATAAAGTGCTCAGTGCGATTCGGGGGACCTTCTTGGTCCACAGAAAAGATGTAAACATAGATTCTAATTTCATAAAGAAGGAATTAACTAAAACACATGGAATTGCTGAAAAGAGAAAATTAAAAAGTGGAAGCACTGACATTTTAATCAAAGCCACCCTACCTAAAACAGTCAATGGAAGAGAGTTCCATCGAGTAAACAGATCTTGAACTTTTCGCAGTAGTGAAGCAAAATTTAAGTCATATAATTCCGAAATCAATGGTGAGAAGTGAACCCCTAGATATCTCTTCGGATTTGTGTTTAAACATGAGATGATATCGGGGTGTAAATCCCTGGATGCCCCACCACCGCATAATAATATTTCAGTTTTTTTTAAATTAATTTTATACCCACCAAATGCCTCGTAGCGTTCAAAAATCTGAAAGTCCTTTGCCTGCACTTCCATCTCTGGCTTTATGATGAGCATGATATCGTCCGCATATAATTTTATTTTACCCATATTTGGAAGCGGAGGACAGATATCCATGTTATTCCTTATGGCTATCGCGAGGGCTCAATAAAAAGGCGAATAGCACCGGGGATAACGGACATCCCTGTCTGGTTCCCCTTTTAACTTTCACTTGACCAGCCTTAACCGCATTAATGATAATGTTAGCCTCAGCGTTCGAATATAGCCTCTCAACCAACCCCGTGATTTTAGAGGGGATACCATATTTACCCAGGATACAGAATAAAGATTCCCAGATCACCAAATCGAATGCCTTTTCAGGCGTCTAAAAACAGCACTAATGCTGGTATCTTCTGGGTATCAAAATAGTCAAGTGCCTCCACTAAAAAGTGCGTGTTCGTGCCAAGCTGCCTTCCAGCAATAAAACCATTTTGGTCATGATGAATTAAATATGAAGCAATTCCATTAAAACGATTAGCTAAAAGTTTAGTAATTATTTTGTAGTCGGAGTTTAAAAGCGTAATAGGACGATATGAGTTGGGATCTTCACTATTTTTGCCTTTTTTTAAAACTGACTACACTTCCTTCTCTAAATGACAACGGAATAGGACCACCCTGTAAAATTGAATTTATAATTAATAGTAGATAATCCACAATTACATCTAAAAACGTTTTAAAAAATTCGGCTGGCAGATCATCCAGGCCGCAAGCTTTACCATTAGAGAGATTTTTAATGACCACTCCTAACTCATCTTTTGTAAAAGGACTCACCATATGCCCTTTATCCTCCTCCTCCGATACTACGGGCACTTCAAATTCCTGAAGAAAATCTTCCAGAGAAGATATATCTATTGATAGTTGTTGGCCATAAATATTCTTGTAATGTTGGACCATTATATCTCCTATTTCTTCCGAATCCTCAGAACGAGAGCCAGAGGTGGGGCATCTTAATGCCAATATTTGATTCCTTGCGGCCCGTTCCCTAGCCTGCCATGCCAAGAATTTCCCTGTGTAATTGCTTTCTTCATATATCTTTTGCCTATCCTGTTGGAAAAGGGAATCACTTTTAACATAGTATATTTCAGTCAAATTCCTCTTAGCCTGATCCCACTGATGTTTATTTGAGGCCGAGGGATTAAAGAGAAATCTATCCAGAGCTCTTTGCACTTTATGTTCTAGTATCCGCTTTTCTTCCTTCCTTTTTCTAGAATTCTCTGCATCTTTACCTATGACTAGGCCTCGAAAAAAAGCTTTGAACGAATCCCATAACACGTGGAATGGTGTGGAATCATGGTTTCGCTCGAAAAACTCTGAGATTTGTATTTTAGTAGTAGCCACCCAATTTTCCTCTAGCAAATATTGTCGATTTAATGACCACCTTTTAGAGAATGAAGTTCCTTTACCCAATGCTAACTCTAAAACCACCAGAGCATGGTCTGAAAAACCATTTTGGAGAATTTTCTGTTGTAGAAAGACCAATTTCCTGGAAATAAGAAAAAAATCAATACATGAAAAGGTGTGAAATCTCCCTGAGAAGCAGGTATAAGCAATTTCCGAAGGAAATGCAGCTCGCCAGGGATCGACAAGATCAAGCATCGAACTATAACTATGTACAGTTTTACAAGTTTTACGTTTTGACTGTTTTTGAGTTAGATGAGGAATCATTATTGGGGTTCATTAGCAAATTAAAATCCCCCCACAATCAGATCTCCTGAACTTGAATTAATGATTGAAAAAGTGCCTCATATGGGAGAGGATTATCCTCTACCGGGGCATATATACTAGCAAGCGTCAAAGGCCGGTGATCCATGTTACAGGTGACCCAACACCATCTACCACTTTGATCGCTTGCAGAGCTAACCACCTCAGCCTGGAATTTTTTACTAAGAAAAATCGCCGTACCCCTATGTGCTGCAGAGGATGAGGAGAAACCCCTATAGGCTGCCCAAGATCTAAACATTGCAAAATCTGAGATTTTACCAGCTGGAATGTGGGTCTCTTGTATTAGAATAGCCGAGGGATTCTCTGTTTTAATCCAAGCCTCAATGGCCCGCATTTTCCTCTTGTTATTGAGGCCATTCACATTGAACGAAACCACTTTCAGTATCTCCTTATTTCCCATTTACATGGAGAGGACACATTTCTAAGAATCCACATAATCTAAAAATATACCTTTCACTGATTCGGAAGAAGAAGAGCCTCCAACCCAACTCTAGTGGAGAGGACATGTGCCCCTTTTTTACTTTCACATAACAATAATCCAATGAATGTAAACTTAAAATATGGATTTCATTTTTTCCCCCATGCTCCCTTTCCACCCCTGTGACTCCACCCTCCACCCAATGTCGTTGTGAGCAGATGGCCATTCCTGCTCAACATTGACACGCTAACCCACCCACCCTACTATTGGCACAATGACTTAGTGCCAGATGCTACCGGACAACCCACGCCCCTCGCTCCCCTCCCCTCCCTACCATTAAGCAACTTAGCACGGGCTAAACAGGGTAAAAAAAAAATTACAAAAAGGAGAAAGGCCCCCCCAAAAGAGAGAAAAATAGAAATAGAACAACAGAAAGAAAAACAGAGAGAAGGGAAAGAGAGGAGAAAGAAAAAAAAAAAAAAGAACAGCAGAAGTCCACCTACGAACAGCTCATAGCCCTTCCCAAGTAGGAAGGAAAGAAAGGGAACAGAATCCAAACGTCATTAAGATTTCTCCGAGGAAATTTGATGCAAAAGTTCCTGTGCTTCCGGGACACTGCAAAAGATATGGAATCTGCCCTTGACGAGCACCTTCAGCTTATTCTGTTGGGCTATCATCGCCTGTGCTCCCTGTTCTTTAAAAAGGTGTAACAATTTAACAAACTCTTTCCTTCTTTTAGCTGCAGAGGCAGACATGTCCGAAAAAATACGGCATAGTGGGACTTCTGCTGAGGTAAATTATCTTTGTTTAATGGCCCGTGTTAAGATCTGTTCCTTAACTCTGAAGTCCCCAAAGTTGACAAGGATGGTCCGTGGGAATTTGGCATTGGGAGGAAGATGTGCTGGAATGCGGTGAGCTCGCATTATGGTCAGGTCGCCATTAAATTCTGGGAGGGCGCTTTTCTTTATAAATGAATCAACCCATTGAAGAGTCTGCTGTCCCTCAATGCCCTCTGGAATACCTAAAATGCGAAGATTGGAACGCCTGGAGTGGTTTTCTAACTCTTCCAACTTGTATTCCAGAGCGTTTTTCTGGCTCTGGAAAGTGGCGACTTTTAGATTCATCGATGTGACTTGGTCCTCCAATTGCGAGATCCTGGTTTCGGCCTCTTGTAACTGTGCCGGGATCTGGGCCATGTTTTCCTCAATTTTGGTCAGGCGGGCATGAATTACTGCAATCTTGGCCGATTGGGAGGCCTTCAAATCCCGAATTTCTTCTAGAATTAAATTAAGAAGACTTTTAGCGTCCCATTGCATGGAAAAAGAGCTTGTGTCTTGTGAGGGATTAGCCAAAATCAAATTAGGCCGGTCCTCTGACTGAGAGGTCTCTGGGTCTGGTGGAGTTGACTCCACTGGCATAGACCTAGCTGATGTCCCTGAGACCACTGGGATGGGCTGAACGGCAGAAATCCCGAGATCCTCTTCATCTCTTTGAAGGCCTGACGCCAATGAGGGGGAATGGCAAGCCAAGTTTAGAGACTCCCGACGTGAGTCCAATGAATTAACCACTGCTAGGGGATCATTGCCTGCCGCATCCTGCGCCAGCCCACCCAATGACAAACCAGGCTTGAGACATTATGCGAAATCTTACTAAAGGAGCTAAAGGTTTTGCTCAATCTGAATCCCTAAATCTGGGCCAAAAAGGAAAAAAGCGTGCAGGTCAGGCAGCAGCCCGTTCCAATCGTGCCGCAGCCTACAGGAAGGATTTGCCCCTACATACTGAAATTGCTGAGATGGCAAGCACTGAGGCCGCCAAGCAAGACCACCAGGGGACAGAGCTTGATTCAGCAATTAGCCCGAAAGAGGTGGCCTCCTCTAGCGCCGATATATTCAATCTTTCGGATTCAATTAGAGCATCAAATTCCATGCTGGATGGAGCAGTAGGGGAAATTAAAGATCTTAGAAAGTACCCTCTTTTCTTTAAAGACTCTTTGTGAGTTAAAAAAAAAACATTGCTTCTGTTGGGACACGTTTTGGCCATTAATAATACAGGTATCAGTGCAATTTTATCTATTACCCTTAAAAATATACAAGACAGTACCTGGAGCAAACTGTAATTGATTGCTGTATTGCATCCTATGGCAGTCTCTAAATCATGTTTTTACTTCATGGAGGAGACATTGCTCTTTCTGAAATAAAATGGCCCATCTCAAGCACCATATATTGTTACTCCCTGACAATTTATATGCAAATTCTGCAAAAACATACTGTGTACTTCTGGTGCAACCACCATTGTATTGGTATGCAGAATGCATGGCTGACTGTTCTTACTGGAGCTGCCTAAGGCTGCCTGTCGCCTTTTCTTTATCACACATTATCTTTTTGGTGGCTCCTTAAAATATGGCACCTTTCTAGCCAAGGAATATTCCTGCTATCCTAATATTTGGAACATATCTGACATAGTGCATTCGGTGTGTCCATGATGTCCTGCCACTATGGGGCCGATTCCGATTCAGGCCGGAAATCTCCCCGACCGAGCCGGACCCGGAGAGATTTCCGACCGAATCGGACTCTAGCAGTCCGACCGAACGAGTACGATGCATTCGCATGCAATCGGACTCGATTCGGTCGGACTCCCATTGAAGTCAATGGGAGCCGGTCGTACAACGCGTACGCGGGTTCCCATTGACTCAATGGGTGCGAGGCGAACAAGGGCGCCCCCAACAGCGGGTACGCGTCGAAGCGACTCGTGCCGTACATGCACAGGTAGGGGGGACCCATGGGTCCCCCCTGTGTGCGACTCGCACAGCTACGCGTACAGGGGGGTCCGACATGGACCCCCCAAGTGCGGTTCCGACTGCTCTTTGGAGCCGGACTGCGCGAGTCGGTCGGACTGCTCGAGCCGCGCATCGTACTTACCCGGCCGGGGAACGTCTCCATTGCGCGGTGCGAGTCGTGTCCGTGCGAGTCGGTCGGAGCGGTTGGGTCCCGCGAACGAGTCGGTCGGCGATTTCGCGAGCGCTCGCATCGTACTCGCTCACCCGGACGCACGTTCGAATCGGTCGGGAAAGAGGGCTCCGAATCGGATCCGGTAAAGCCGAATCCGATTCGGTGCCCTACCGGCCGAGATCAGAATCGGCCCCTATGTCTCTAGTTGCTACGGAGAGTGTCAAATTAATTGTCATTCGAGCCAATCTGTACCGGCGGTGCCCGGACAAAATATTGAGCTTGAAATATCAAAACTCATAAATATCAGAAACAATATTGTGATGGAAACATATTGTGGTATTGAATACTGTTGTCAAGAATATTGATTGTTTTGGTATCATTTTCAGTAATATAGTTGTAAAGATATTGTTTTTAATTATTTTAATGTGCTTTAGTTAATATATTAATTTTAGTTGTTAGTATTGTTCATATAATTGTTATTCATTTTAAAAATGTAGTTTGTAATTTTAAGTGATGTCGTTTTTTTTAATGGTATTAGTGATTTATAGTGTTGGTTGTAGGGTTTTTAGGGTACAGGGTCAGACGTTATTTAAATTAGAAATATGTTTCATTTATTGTTAATGTATTTCTTATTGTTAATAATTGATTATTAATAATTCAATCTTTTGGAGTGTTCTATTACATTTTGAAACAAAAATAAATTTTTTAAACTTTGTCTTATTACTAGTTATAGTAAGTTATATTTTAGTAGTTGGTTGTTGGATTTGTAGGACTATAGGGTGGGAAGTCAATTAAGTTATAAAAAATTTAAATGTATTGGTAATTAGTTAGTAATTGTTAATTATATAATTCATAATTAATTATGTAAATAGTTTATTACCTATTTCTTTAAATTATGCACTAGTAATACGGTGTTGGGTTGTAGGCCTATAGATTGGGAAATTCATTAAATTGCCAAAAATTATAAATGATTGATAATTAGTTTTTAATTGTTAATTAAATATTTAATTGATTGTTAATTATGTAAATAGTTTAATACTTATCCACAACCCCGTGATTAGTGAGCCTAAAATATAAAATTAAAGTATAACTGCTACTTTAAATCATAAGCGTTCAGCTTTCAAGATGAACTCTTATGATTTTAGAGTATCATTAATGCTTTAATTTTATACTTTAGGCTCCCTTATCACGGGGTTGTGGAGAAGTGCTGCATGAGCATAAGTTCTGTCAAGGATAATATTGCATTATGGAGGTAACAATGAAGTTTTTGGGTACTGGATTAGTTACGTGCAGTTGACATTGCATAATGTTTTAAAGTTCTTAGGTAATAGGAACTATACATTTTCTTGGGTTACTTTTTTTTGGTTACATTTCAGGTTCCCTTACCATGGAGGTGGACAATTGCTGAGCGAGCAGATGTTTTTTGCCTTAGGCAATATTGGAATAAGGTAGTTGGCGGTTACAAAGTTTTTGAGTTTCTCAATCGTTAGGTATTATTACATATCAGTGACAATTTATAATGGGAGAAGAGGTTCATATTGCAGATCAGGAGATGGTTGAGAATATCATTACATTCCTGAGAATGATCTAAGGTTTATCACTGGCATTTTTGACTTCAAGTGAAGGCACCTTATTAATATAGAGAATGCTTAATTGAAATAATTCTCTTTGATGCTCTCTAGTGGCAACTCATGGGATACTATGGTATGCATGTATTGGATATGTAAGCCATAATATATATTACACAATTGTGATCTGTGATTGACGGTAATTGAGCCCCTGGAATATATGTTTATGATGAAGTCATTTAATGATGGTATTATATGAGTAAGATTATGTGAATCAAGACTTTTATTTCACAATATTATATTACAATGAATAAATTCTTATCTGACCGCCCTGAAGAAGCGGCAGTGTCATGAAACATGTGTTGGCTGGGCTGAGGCTCGAAGTGCTATCTGATAAATGATCATGCTGAGAAACATATAGTAGATTTTCTCAGATAGTGGACTTTTTCAAATATATTTATAAATATGCTTTCTATAGTAACACATTTATAATGTTAAAAACAATTCTTATAATGTCAAATATATATTTGTTATCAATTATGTTACACTATATATATATATATATATATATATATATATATATATATATATATATATATATATATATATATATATATGTGGCAGAAAGTGCAGCTGTGGTTAACTGGTCATGCTGGACACGGTCAAAGTCAAAAGTTAAAGCCAAATGAGATGGATCACCTGTCGGATACAGGGATCAGGTTCGTCCCGCTGGAAAGTGTGCTTTCTGACTTAGAAACTGGTATAGAGAAAAAATTATCGAAGATAAGTCATCCACAGGACAAGCTGCAAGTTGGATCCGAAGTGTGACTGGTTGATGGTGGACTGCTGAAAAGCGGAGTCCCGGTCCAGTCATTGTCGAAGATAGGAAAGCTCCAAGCATGCGTCAGAAGTCCGTGATCCGGAAGGCCTCAACATCGATTGGATGCTTCTCGGCAACAGTCTCGATGGAGCCCTCTCCATCGGACTTCTCTGATAGTCGGCTCTCCTACAGCACGGCAAACCGGCATCTTGAGGCCAACTGGTAATTCAACATTGATGGCTGCGGCTTTGACTGTGAAAGTTGGTAGAAAGTTTCTAAGTCCCACATCATGCAGTCCGGGGACCAGTAGGAGTACACTCTAACACCAGCCAACGGTCTAGAACATGGTGAGGCTCCACTTGGAGGTTAAGACTCAATCTAATAGAGGCCATCAGAGGCAGGGAGAGAAGGTTCTGGAAGCTTGTTTTGTCCCTGTAGCTCAAACGGGAGGCAAACTAACTGACCCTTGCAGCCTAGGTTCAAGGCAAGCAGGTCCAGTGTTCTCTCAGGTTCATTAGACAGCAGGGCAGTCCTTCTAATTCTTCTCAAGTCCATGAATTATTTGTGGCAAGGTCTGAGGAGTCCACATTTATGCCCAGTGCCACCTGTTGGTGAAGGGCAATCTTTTGTCCACCCCCTAAACCACTTTGATCTGGTTCTCCCCTTCCTTTGGGTTTGGATCCTGACTAGAGGGAAAAAAGGAAGGCAGGCCCAGGTGTGAGCCTCATCTGCCTGTGATAGGGTAGCATCCTTTGAGTTCAGGAAGGGGATAGGTAGAGCCCCACAGCCATTCTGTCAAGGGTGGAGATGCCTTACCACAACATGACCCCTTTGTCCACTGTCTGGGACCCAAAACACATCTCACCACAAGGGGCATCAGGGGTCTGCTGACAGCTTGACTCTGGCTGGAAAGCCTTTTGATTTTAGGCAGGAAAATGACAACTTTCTAAAAGTGTAGTTTCTAAAATAGAAATATTAAATCCGACTTGACCATTTAGTTGGATTTTATGTTACTATTAAAATGAGTCCTTGAAATATTTTTCTAGCTATTCTCAAATTGAATTTAGAACTTATTAAATGTAAAAGTTTAAACCAGTGTTAACCTATGGGAGAGCCAGTCTTGCCCTACTGAAAAACGACTTTGGAGGTTCTTTTACTGCTGGGACATGTAAAACACTAAATATACATGTCTTGTATACTTTTAAATGCCATGCACCCTGTCCTGTGGGCTTTTATGGCCAACCTTAAGGGTGACGTATAAGTATTAAAAATAAAACTTTAGGCCTGGCAAAGTTGTATTTTGCAAGATTGAAATTGCAGTACCATATACTAGGACTTTAAAGCAAACTAATTGTGACAATCAGAGGTATACAAATTTTAGTTTGAAAAGGAAAGCACAAACACTTTACCAATGGTTAGCAGAGGTAAAGTGCACAGTGTCCTATGGCCAATAAAAACAGGTTCATCAACAGAAGGCAAAAATCTAGGGACATAGATACCAACCAAAAGATGGTCATTTCCAACATATAGTGATTCTGTTGTAGATTAATTTGTCCTCTTTCATGATTTGTTCACCCACCGACAAGTACTGCACTGCTGATGGCCTCTGAGCAGCATCAAGCGCCAGATCTTAGGGAGTCTTTTCTGTTCCTGTTGAATCCCCAGTAGATATCAGCTCATCAATTCCCATTTTTAGAGCTACTGCGGACTTTCCAGTGAACCTTTCTTTGTTTCAAGTATGTACCAGTTTCTTGAAGTCCTTTATTCTGGGATTAAGGGCCAGATGTACTAAGGTCTTTTGCTTGCGCAAATTGGTTTTAGACCCGTTTGCACCCGCAAAAAACCTGTGGCCCATGAACTAATCCTATTTTGTGAGTCGCAAATGAATTTGCGACTCACAAAATAGGATTAGTGACTCGCTATTAGGAAGGGGCGTTCCAAGGGCTTCCCTTCCTAATAGCAACTCCTTAATCTATGTATGACTGTTTTGCGACCGCATTTGCGGTCGCAAAACAGTCGCAGTTTACCACCCTTCATAGAAGGGTGGTAAATGACTCGCACACAGGAAGGGGTCCCCAGGAGAGATCCCTTCCCCTTTGTGAGTGGCTCTCAAAATATTTTTTAAGGGCAGGCAGTGGTCCCAAAGACCACTGCCTGCCCTTAAAAAATGAAACTGAAAAGTTTCATTTTTATTTTTTAAATGCATCCTGCCTGCCTTTAACCCCTTCGCTGCTAGGCCTTTTCCCCTCCTGTGCTAAGCCTTTTTTTGGCTATTTGGGGTAGTGCGCGCTTAGGCCCCTGTAACTTTTTTGACCACATAAGGTATCCATACCAAATTTGCGTCCTTTTTTCTAACATCATGGGGATTGTAAAGGTACCCAGGGTTTGTGGATTCCCCTGGAGGGGACCCAGAAATTAGTCAAAATACAGCTAAATTTTGTTTTTTTTGGGAAAAATGCGATAAAAGGGCTACAGATGAAAGCGTCTTGATTTTTCCCTGCAAATGGCATCAAAAAGGGGTTGTGAGGATGAAATCACCATCTTCCCAGCTTTCAGGGACAAGCAGACTTTTGTCAGAAAACCAACTTTTTTACACAGTTTTGGCATTTTTCTGGGACATAGCCTATTTTTGCTATTTTTGTGCTTTCAACCTCCTTCCAGTTAATGGTAGAAATGGGTATGAAACCAATAATGGATCCTGGAAAGCCATACATTTCTGAAAAGTAGACAAAATTCTGAATTCAGCAAGGGGTCATTTGTGTAGATCCTTAAAGTTTTCCTTATAGAAACTAACAGTTAAATAAAGGAAAAATTGAAAATTAGTTGAAAAAAACAGCCATTTGTGTCAACGTTTTCACCTGTAACTTCTTCTAATTATGACAGCTATTTGAAGGCAATATACCGTTATATCCGATGGACCTTTCTGGTTGTGGGGATATATAGGACTTGTAGGTTCACCAAGAACCCGACGAACCCAGAGCCAATAATTGAGCAACATCTTGCAATGATTTTTTTTTAAGTACCGGGTATATAGCAATTATTTTGGGAAAATGTATACATGGAAAAATTGTTATGAAAGACACCTATGTATTTCTGAAATGGGAACAAAATGTAGATTTTAGAAACAGTAGATATTTGCACATTTCCGAAATTGGGAGTACCCATACTAGCATGAGAATTATAGGTCATTTTTCAAAATGACTTATTTTTTACACATTGTCTTTCATTTGGAAGGCAGAAATGCATCGAAAGTCAATAGGTAATAACAGTTGCTCTACAATTCTGTGTTACCCTAAGTCTCTCGATAAAAATGGTACCTCACTTCTGTGGGTAGCCCTTGTGCCCACAACAGGAAATGGCTCAAAATGCAACGTGGACGTACCACATTTTCACAATGAAAAATTACCCTTTTTTGCAAAGTGCCTAGGTGTAGTTTTTTGAACCCTAGCTCTGCCGGCACCTAGGGAAACCTAGCAAACCTATACATTTTTGAAAACTAGACACCCAGGGGAATCCAGGATGGGGTGACTTGACTGCCTCCCACCAGGTTCTGTTACCCAGAATCCCTTGCAAACATAAAAAATTGTCAAAAAAAACACATTTTCCCCACATTTCTGTGGTGAAAAGTTCTGGAATCTGTGTGGATCCACAAATTTCCACCCACCCCGCGTTCCCCAAAGTCTTACGAGAAAAATGGTACCTCACTTGTGTGGGTCGGCCTAGTGCCTGCGACAGGAAACGGCGCAAAACGCAAGCGTGGTCACACCTCAATTTCGCAGTGAAAAATGACCCTTTTTGGCAAAGTGCCTAGCTGAGGTTTTTGAACCCTAGCTCTGCCGGCACCTAGGGAAACCTAGCAAACCTATAAATTTTTGAAAACTAGACACCCAGGGGAATCCAGGATGGGGTGACTTGACTGCCTCCCACCAGGTTCTGTTACCCAGAATCCCTTGCAAACATAAACAATTGTCAAAAAAACCACATTTTCCCCACATTTCTGTGGTGGAAAGTTCTGGAATCTGCGTGGATCCACAAATTTCCCACCCACCCCGCGTTCCCCAAAGTCTTCTGAGAAAAATGGTACCTCACTTGTGTGGGTCGGCCTAGTGCCCGCGACAGGAAAGCGGCTCAAAACGCAACGTGGTCACACCTCAATTTCGCAGTGAAAAATGACCCTTTTTTGGCAAAGTGCCTAGCTGTAGTTTTTGAACCTAATTCTGCCGGCACCTAGGGAAACCTAGCAAACCTATACATTTTTGAAAACTAGACAACCAGGGGAATCCAGGATGGGGTGACTTGACTGCCTCCCACCAGGTTCTGTTACCCAAAATCCCTTGCAAACATAAAAATTGTCCAAAAAACACATTTTCCCCACATTTCTGTGGTGGAAAGTTCTGGAATCTGCGTGGATCCACAAATTTCCACCCACCCCGCGTTCCCCAAAGTCTTATGAGAAAAATGGTACCTCACTTGTGTGGGTCGGCCTAGTGCCTGCGACAGGAAACGGCGCAAAACGCAACGTGGTCACACCTCAATTTCGCAGTGAAAAATGACCCTTTTTTGGCAAAGTGCCTAGCTGTAGTTTTTGAACCCTACCTCTGCCGGCACCTAGGGAAACCTAGCAAACCTATACATTTTTGAAAACTAGACACCCAGGGGAATCCAGGATGGGGTGACTGGACTGCCTCCCACCAGGTTCTGTTACCCAGAATCCCTTGCAAACATAAAAAATTGTCAAAAAAACCACATTTTCCCCACATTTCTGTGGTGGAAAGTTCTGGAATCTGCGTGGATCCACAAATTTCCCCCACCCCGCGTTCCGCAAAGTCTTACGAGAAAAATGGTACCTCACTTGTGTGGGTCGGCCTAGTGCCTGCGACAGGAAACGGCGCAAAACGCAACGTGGTCACACCTCAATTTCGCAGTGAAAAATGACCCTTTTTTGCAAAGTGCCTAGCTGTAGTTTTTGAACCCTACCTCTGCTGGCACCTAGGGAAACCTAGCAAACCTATGCATTTTTGAAAACTAGACAACCAGGGAATCCAGGATGGGGTGACTTGACTGCCTCCCACCAGGTTCTGTTACCCAGAATCCCTTGCAAACATAAAACATTGTCCAAAAAACACATTTTCCCCACATTTCTGTGGTGGAAAGTTCTGGAATCTGCGTGGATCCACAAATTTCCACCCACCCCTCGTTCCCCAAAGTCTTACGAGAAAAATGGTACCTCACTTGTGTGGGTCGGCCTAGTGCCTGAGACAGGAAACGGCGCAAAACGCAACGTGGTCACACCTCAATTTCGCAGTGAAAAATGACCTTTTTTGGCAAAGTGCCTAGCTGTAGTTTTTAACCCTAGCTCTGCCGGCACCTATGGAAACCTAGCAAACCTATACATTTTTGAAAACTAGACACCCAGGGGAATCCAGGATGGGGTGACTGGACTGCCTCCCACCAGGTTCTGTTACCCAGAATCCCTTGCAAACATAAACAATTGTAAAAAAAAACACATTTTCCCCACATTTCTGTGGTGGAAAGTTCTGGAATCTGCGTGGATCCACAAATATCCACCCACCCCGCGTTCCCCAAAGTCTTACGAGAAAAATGGTACCTCACTTGTGTGGGTCGGCCTAGTGCCTGCAACAGGAAACGGCGCAAAGCGCAACGTGGTCACACTCAATTTCACAGTGAAAAATGACCTTTTTTTTGCAAAGTGCCTAGCTGTAGTTTTTTAACCCTACCTCTGCCGGCACCTAGGGAAACCTAGCAAACCTATACATTTTTGAAAACTAGACACCCAGGGGAATCCAGGATGGGGAGACTTGACTGCCTCCCACCAGGTTCTGTTACCCAGAATCCCTTGCAAACATAAAAAATTGTCAAAAAAACCACATTTTCCCCACATTTCTGTGGTGGAAAGTTCTGGAATCTGCGTGGATCCACAAATTTCCACCCACCCCGCGTTCCCCAAAGTCTTACGAGAAAAATGGTACCTCACTTGTGTGGGTCGGCCTAGTGCCTGCGACAGGAAACGGCGCAAAACGCAACGTGGTCACACCTCAATTTTGCAGTGAAAAATGACCCTTTTTTGGCAAAGTGCCTAGCTGTAGTTTTTAACCCTACCTCTGCCGGCACCTAGGGAAACCTAGCAAACCTATACATTTCTGAAAACTAGACACCCAGGGGAATCCAGGATGGGGTGACTTGACTGCCTCCCACCAGGTTCTGTTACCCAGAATCCCTTGCAAACATAAAAAATTGTCAAAAAAACCACATTTTCCCCACATTTCTGTGGTGGAAAGTTCTGGAATCTGCGTGGATTCACAAATTTCCACCCACCCCACGTTCTCCAAAGTCTTACGAGAAAAATGGTACCTCACTTGTGTGGGTCGGCCTAGTGCCTGCGACAGGAAACGGCGCAAAACGCAACGTGGTCACACCTCAATTTCGCAGTGAAAAATGACCCTTTTTTTGCAAAGTGCCTAGCTGTAGTTTTTGAACCCTACCTCTGCTGGCACCTAGGGAAACCTAGCAAACCTATGCATTTTTGAAAACTAGACAACCAGGGGAATCCAGGATGGGGTGACTTGACTGCCTCCCACCAGGTTCTGTTACCCAGAATCCCTTGCAAACATAAAACATTGTCCAAAAAAACACATTTTCCCCACATTTCTGTGGTGGAAAGTTCTGGAATCTGCGTGGATCCACAAATTTCCACCCACCCCTCGTTCCCCAAAGTCTTACGAGAAAAATGGTACCTCACTTGTGTGGGTCGGCCTAGTGCCTGAGACAGGAAACGGCGCAAAACGCAACGTGGTCACACCTCAATTTCGCAGTGAAAAATGACCCTTTTTTGGCAAAGTGCCTAGCTGTAGTTTTTTAACCCTAGCTCTGCCGGCACCTAGGGAAACCTAGCAAACCTATACATTTTTGAAAACTAGACACCCAGGGGAATCCAGGATGGGGTGACTGGACTGCCTCCCACCAGGTTCTGTTACCCAGAATCCCTTGCAAACATAAACAATTGTAAAAAAAAACACATTTTCCCCACATTTCTGTGGTGGAAAGTTCTGGAATCTGCGTGGATCCACAAATATCCACCCACCCCGCGTTCCCCAAAGTCTTACGAGAAAAATGGTACCTCACTTGTGTGGGTCGGCCTAGTGCCTGCAACAGGAAACGGCGCAAAACGCAACGTGGTCACACCTCAATTTCACAGTGAAAAATGACCTTTTTTTGCAAAGTGCCTAGCTGTAGTTTTTAACCCTACCTCTGCCGGCACCTAGGGAAACCTAGCAAACCTATACATTTTTGAAAACTAGACACCCAGGGAATCCAGGATGGGGAGACTTGACTGCCTCCACCAGGTTCTGTTACCCAGAATCTCTTGCAAACATAAAAAATTGTCAAAAAAACCACATTTACCCCACATTTCTGTGGTGGAAAGTTCTGGAATCTGCGTGGATCCACAAATTTCCACCCACCCCGCGTTCCCCAAAGTCTTACGAGAAAAATGGTACCTCACTTGTGTGGGTCGGCCTAGTGCCTGCGACAGGAAACGGCGCAAAACGCAACGTGGTCACACCTCAATTTTGCAGTGAAAAATGACCCTTTTTTGGCAAAGTGCCTAGCTGTAGTTTTTTAACCCTACCTCTGCCGGCACCTAGGGAAACCCTAGCAAACCTATACATTTCTGAAAACTAGACACCCAGGGGAATCCAGGATGGGGTGACTTGACTGCCTCCCACCAGGTTCTGTTACCCAGAATCCCTTGCAAACATAAAAATTGTCAAAAAAACCACATTTTCCCCACATTTCTGTGGTGGAAAGTTCTGGAATCTGCGTGGATCCACAAATTTCCACCCACCCCACGTTCCCCAAAGTCTTACGAGAAAAATGGTACCTCACTTGTGTGGGTCGGCCTAGTGCCTGCGACAGGAAACGGCGCAAAACGCAACGTGGTCACACCTCAATTTCGCAGTGAAAAATGACCCTTTTTGGCAAAGTGCCTAGCTGTAGTTTGTGAACCCTAGCTCTGCCGGCACCTAGGGAAACCTACCAAACACACACATTTCTGAAAAGTAGACACCCGGGGGCTTCCAGGGAGGTATGGCTTGCGTGGATCCCCCAACGTTTCCTACCCAGAATCCCCTGCAAACCTCAATTTTAGCTGAAAAAATCACTTTTTTCACACATTTGTGTGTGGGAAAGTGTGGCATCACTGGCCTCACACAAATTTCCTACCACCCAGCGTTCCCCCAGGTCTCCCGATAAAAATGGTGCCTCACTTGTGTGGGAGGCCCAAGTACCCGCGACAGGCAAGGGCCCACAACGTATTGAGGCGACCTCAAAATGGCCTTTCACAAAGCCACCTGGTTTTGCAAGGGGGGTCACCTGGGTTTTGGCCCTGTGCTCGGCGGCCATCTAGGGAAACCTACCAAACCCACATTTCTGAAAAGTAGACACCCGGGGGCTTCCAGGGAGGTATGGCTTGCGTGGATCCCCCAACGTTTCCTTACCCAGAATCCCTGCAAACCTCAATTTTAGCTGAAAAAATCACTTTTTCACACATTTTTGTGTGGGAAAGTGTGGCATCACTGGCCTCACACAAATTTCCTACCACCCAGCGTTCCCCAGGTCTCCCGATAAAAATGGTGCCTCACTTGTGTGGGAGGCCCAAGTACCCGCGACAGGCAAGGGCCCACAACGTAGTGAGGCGACCTCAAATGGCCTTTCACAAAACCACCTGGTTTTGCAGGAGAGTCACCTGGGTTTTGGCCCCATGCTCAGCGGCCATCTAGGGAAACCTACCAAACCCACACATTTCTGAAAAGTAGACACCCGGGGCTTCAGGAGGTATGGCTTGCGTGGATCCCCAACGTTTCCTTACCCAGAATCCCCTGCAAACCTCAATTTTAGCTGAAAAAATCACTTTTTTCACACATTTTTGTGTGGGAAAGTGTGGCATCACTGGCCTCACACAAATTTCCTACCACCCAGCGTTCCCCCAGGTCTCCCGATAAAAATGGTGCATCACTTGTGTGGGAGGCCCAAGTACCCGCGACATGCAAGGACACAAAACGTTTTGAGGCAACATCAACATTGCCTATCAAAAAATGTTTTGGGTCTACTTTTCAGAAATGTGTGGGTTTGGTAGGTTTCCCTAGATGGCCGCCGAGCACGGGGCCAAAAACCCAGGTGACCCCCCTTGCAAAACCAGGTGGTTTTGTGAAAGGCCATTTTGAGGTCGCCTCACTACGTTGTGGGCCCTTGCCTGTCGCGGGTACTTGGGCCTCCCACACAAGTGAGGCACCATTTATCATCGGGAGACCTGGGGGAACGCTGGGTGGTAGGAAATTTGTGTGAGGCCAGTGATGCCACACTTCCCCACACAAAATGTGTGAAAAAAGTGATTGTTTCAGCTAAGATTGAGGTTTGCAGGATTCTGGGTGAGAAACGTTGGGAGTCCACGCAAGCCATACCTCCCTGGAAGCCCCGGGTGTCTACTTTTCAGAAATGTGTGGGTTTGGTAGGGTTCCCTAGATGGCCACCGAGCACGGGGCCAAAAACCCAGGTGACCCCCTTGCAAAACCAGGTGGTTTCGTGAAAGGCCATTTTGAGGTCGCCTCACTACGTTGTGGGCCCTTGCCTGTCAGCGGTACTTGGGCCTCCCACACAAGTGAGGCACCATTTTTATCGGGAGACCTGGGGGAACGCTGGGTGGTAGGAAATTTGTGTGAGGCCAGTGATGCCACACTTTCCCACACAAAAATGTGTGAAAAAAGTGATTTTTCAGCTAAAATTGAGGTTTGCAGGGATTCTGGGTAAGGAAACGTTGGGGATCCATGCAAGCCATACCTCCCTGGAAGCCCTGGTGTCTACTTTTCAGAAATGTGTGGGTTTGGTAGGTTTCCCTAGATGGCCGCCGAGCACGGGGCCAAAACCCAGGTGACCCCCTGCAAAACCAGGTGGTTTTGTGAAAGGCCATTTTGAGGTCGCCTCACTACGTTGTGGGCCCTGCCTGTCGCTGAGTACTGGGCCTCCCACACAAGTGAGGCACCATTTTTACTCGGGAGACCTGGGGGAACGCTGGGTGGTAGGAAATTTGTGTGAGGCCAGTGATGCCACACTTTCCCACACAAAAATGTGTGAAAAAGTGATTTTTTCAGCTAAAATTGAGGTTTGCAGGGGATTTTGGGTAAGGAAACGTTGGGGGATCCACGCAAGCCATACCTCCCTGGAAGCCCCGGGTGTCTACTTTTCAGAAATGTGTGGGTTTGGTAGGTTTCCTAGATGGCCGCCGAGCACGGGGCCAAAACCCAGGTGACTCCCCTTGCAAAACCAGGTGGTTTTGTGAAAGGCCATTTTGAGGTCGCCTCAATACGTTGTGGGCCCTTGCCTGTCGCGGGTACTTGGGCCTCCCACACAAGTGAGGCACCATTTTTATCGGGAGACCTGGGGGAACGCTGGGTGGTAGGAAATTTGCGTGAGGCCAGTGATGCCACACTTTCCCACACAAAAATGTGTGGAAAAAGTGATTTTTCAGCTAAAATTGAGGTTTGCAGGGGATTCTGGGTAAGGAAACGTTGGGGGATCCACGCAAGCCATACCTCCCTGGAAGCCCCGGGTGTCTACTTTTCAGAAATGTGTGGGTTTGGTAGGGTTCCCTAGATGGCCGCCGAGCACGGGGCCAAAAACCCAGGTGACCCCCTTGCAAAACCAGGTGGTTTTGTGAAAGGCCATTTTGAGGTCGCCTCAATACGTTGTGGGCCCTTGCCTGTCGCGGGTACTTGGGCCTCCCACACAAGTGAGGCACCATTTTTATCGGGAGACCTGGGGAACGCTGGGTGGTAGGAAATTTGTGTGAGGCCAGTGATGCCACACTTTCCCACACAAAAATGTGTGAAAAAAGTGATTTTTTCAGCTAAAATTGAGGTTTGCAGGGATTCTGGGTAAGGAAACGTTGGGGGATCCACGCAAGCCATACCTCCCTGGAAGCCCCCGGGTGTCTACTTTTCAGAAATGTGTGGGTTTGGTAGG